>CM042092.1:12332497-12614997 GCA_023512835.1 Taxillus chinensis
CTTTTCGAACTTACTTGGTTCCTGCATTTGGATACACACATGTGAGACACATGCCGTATCTAATACCCAAGAAGTAGAAACGAAAGATTACATTCGATAACGAATATACCTGAAGTTGAAGCGTCATCCCGCTTCTTCTTCACCACCACTTTGCAGCTTTTTCTTCCAGGTGGCCCTTCTTGCCACATGCAAAGCAAACAGCGTCCTGTTCGTTGGACTCCCTCAAGATCTTTTGTTTCTTGGCAGGACGTTCTACCTGTGCCTTTGGCCCACTCTTGGCCAATGGTCTCTTGGTTGGACGTTTGCCCTTTCCCTTTGACCTCTTAGTCAGCATAAGGACTTGAGCTTTATCTTTCTTCATATCCTTATCAGCTTGACGAATCATGGTCAGAAGGTCTGGCAACGACTTCTCCAAGTTATTCATGTTATAGTTCAGCACGAACTGTGAATAGCTTGGAGGCAGGGAGGATAGGATGAGATCAACACATAGACTAGTGTCCATTTGGATCCCTAAGATTTGGAGCCTCTCGATGTAAGTAATCATCTTACATACGTGCGGGCCTGCCTGGCTCCATCTCCTATCTTGCTCGTGAACGAGCATGGGAGATGTCATATCTCTCCTGTCTAGACCTCTCCTGATATAGCTCTCTCGGACTTGAGAGAATATCAAAGGGAGACTTATCTTCATAAAGCCTCCTGGAGTTCACTGGACATAGCCGATAGCATGATGCACCGTACGTCTAGTGAATCCTCTTTATGTTTAAGATAAGAATCTAGAATCGTTGGCGGTGAATCTTGAGGGGGTTCACTAGGGAGTGGGGTCTCCAGGACATAGAATTTCCTTTCTTGGCGTAGTACTATGCGTAAGCGCACTGTACCACTCCTGGAAATTCGCACCGGTAAGGACATTTTCTTTGTCCAACAGATGGCAATGATAGGTTGGTGATGGGAGTTGCCATGTGATCTACAACAAAGTAAACTTAAGCGATTAGTATCTTGGTTTAGTATGATTTCAAATTGACATATGTATAGGACATGTCTCCCACTATTTGCTCAAATTCCAATAGCCCTCACTATTGAATTCGGATTATTTCGTCGCTGAAATAATCTAGTGGCAAGGATCCATATTCCCCTCTTTATGGCCCAAGCTAGGGCTACGCCACCATAAAGAGGTATTTAGGTAGGCTTTACTCTGGCCAACTGCTAAAACTTGCAGTTCCTTGGTTGTTGAGTGGACTCCCCTGGTCCGTGAACCATTAACTCGGTTCCTCAACCTTTGCCTCCAAAACTGCATCAAGCTAGCTAGGGCTACTTCTTTGATGCACCTTTTGGTTCAGTCGACCCATTAATTGACTTACAACTCCCCAGAGCAAAAGGATATCCCCGACTGAGGCACGACCGATACCCGAGCACAAAGGGTGCATTTTAAGTTAATTAATGGAAGGCTTTCTGACTTTATATATGCTTTTGAGGGATTTTAGGCCATGTGATATATATATTTGTCACATCCAATATATATACGGCTTTTCCTTTTTAACTTAGGCACATCTGTCTACGTGATCGCCCTCATAGACCTCACACACATGCCAAGGGTGGAAAAGTGGCGATCATAGAGATATCCATACAAACAGATATCAAAGCGGATAAATGCATGATCATGAGCTTTGGTTGGTCTACTAAGTGAGTAGAAGACCAACCATTAAACCTAGGGGTCTCCTCTTGAGCTTTTCACTGGCCTGGGTCCCACTGAGCTCTCCTGCTTGGATCGGCTTGCATCCGGGTCCTGGATTACGTGTCCGAGTGGCGCAGTCCCATCCACCATGTGCGGGCCTCATAGGCTCAAATTTACATCAAATAAATAGGCACGCAGGCCCCACATAGGATAGGAGAGGGATGGTACAGACCACCAACATAAATAAATAATTACAGGACATTCACGCACTTGAATAAATAATTAATTATCACCAAGCATACACAGGTTGGTCTAAGCTCATGATCATGCCACAAACTATAAAAAAATATTTATGCAATATTTAAATGGCCAAATTTCAAAAACTGGATCCCAGTGAGGCTAAAACACTAGGTCAAAACACTAATTGATTTTTCTAGGACAATCCGGACGTTCAAAAATTCTGAAACTTTACCACCTCAATCATCTGATTTTTATGGATTTTCTGTTATTTTTTCAGAATTTTTAGAGGCCTGTAGGGCCCTATTTGAAATGGACGGCCCAAACCGCGCCACGTGGCGCTTCCGAGAGCGACACGTGGCGCAACCAGGGCGCGCAACGCGGCGCGCGCCGAGTCGGCGCCACCCGGGTCGAATCCTGACCCGGGCGGGCGGGCCGGGTCCAACCCGGTCCGCGATCCATGACGCCGACACGCGGCGCGGCGAGGGCGCACCACGTGGCGATGTCTCGTCCGTCGATCCCACCGGGTCGGGTCTTGATCCGGTGGGCTGGTCTGGCGGGTCGGGTCTTGACCCGCGAGCCCGCGAGCCGCAGCGCCGCGCGTTGCCGGCGCGTGCGGCCGCGTCCTGGGCCCGCGTGCGGCCATCCTGGGGCGCGTGCGGCGCACGCGCCGCCGCTCCAGGGGTGTTTCGCGCTCCCGGTTCGCTGTTTTTTCGTCCGATTCGCGCCATTCACGCGCCGTTTTTTTTTCTTTTCTCGACCCTAGCATAATCCTTAGCCACTTGGGATGCCTTTTATGAATTTTAAGCCATTTACAATTAATTAAAATTTCAACTAAACACAGCCAAAACCAGGCTCTGATACCATTGTTGGTTCCGTATGCAGCGGAAGCGTGCCGTTCGGGTCCTAAACGGCCGTATAAAATTATGAAATTTTATACACGGCATCCTAAGAGGTGGAACCTTCATCTAGAGGTGTTTAATTGAAATTTTAAGCAAGCAAAACGGAAAATTACATACCCGTAATTTCCGGTAGTATCTGTGCTCGTCGGTGCAGAAACTCCAAACCAGGAGCTCTCTAGAGCAGTCCACGTGCACCGGCGGTCCACGGACGTCCCGTCCCACGTTCAGGTGCTAGCACGAGCGTAGAGACTCCTCGGATTCGTCCGTTTGATCAACCTATTGCTCCACTATTGCAGCGTACGACAAAGAAACGGGTCGTTTCTGGCTTAATCTGCAACTTAGAAGCAAGGGGGAGAGGAGAGAAGTGGGAGAATGAGTTCTTTGTTCTCCAAAGCACCCAAAAATTTTATCTCCCACGTTTTTCCTCTCACTCCCCTTAATAATGTATGCCAAAAACCCATTATTAATAAAATAACACTTTTATTTTATTTATTTTGTTTTATTAGCCACCCATTTTCAAACCTAGGATGTAACCCTTTGAAAATAGGCCCTAATAAACCAAAAACATGGGCCACTCATGTTTTCACATGGTGTGACATATGTCCCCTCTCGTCTCATCTCGTGTGGGCCCCACTGCGCTGTGTGGGCCCCACTTGGAACCCGAGCGCCCGAAAAATCCGAAACTGGACACGTTCGACCGTGGCAATCTCCTGAACTTAGATATGCCCTCGGAATTCCTAAACGATGATCCGAATCACTTATTCTGGCTCGAATAGTGATTTTGAGTCGATCTAGCAATCCAGGGCTCTTATTGATTCCGAACTTGAATCAATCTGACCGATTGCTTTGTGTAGTTCCACCGAACTACTGGACCTACCAAATACACTATTGTGTGACCCTCTAGGTTCCTTCCTTAATGGCTATGGTCCCACCATAGTCCGTGAACGTTGTCTAGCAACACGACACGGCGACCAAAAAGGATGAGATATATCGTATAAGTCGACACCTCCTACAAACGCTCACCGTGTATTTTAATCCTTTTGTCACGGACATCGCAACAAGCGGAATGCATACCTATGCCATCGATCCTATTGCTTGTTATATTTTTCTTTGACTTTCCGATGGACTTGTCCGGAATACCATGGCCATGGATTTCGATCGCAGACACTACCATCAAGTCAAAGGGCCAGCGATGTCATCTTCCATAACTTGGAAGGGACAAATCCTCTCTTGACCCATCTGTTATTGTCATACCAGTCATGACATACCTAACACAAGCTACCTCGCCACGAGCATCTATGTCATGGTTTTCATCATGTATCAAAGTATGTGATTCGTGGTATACAATAACAATGGTCTCAAGTCGGAGGACCAATACACACGTCTATAGATGAGAACGATCAATGGCATCTTGATGTGCCGTTCTCATTAATGGGTCGGTCCTTCCGATCTCCCAAACTTGGAGATCACCAAGTGCGAACACTATGAGAAAGTGTCTCAATGCTTATGAGCCCCCAACACTGATAGTCAAACATCTTCGTGTCCAATCGGAAAGATGTATCTAGACCATAGGACATATTGTTTAAGATATTGTCATAACATCCAATAGGTTCTCATTATAGCGGGACCGCTATAACCGATTGATGCGACAATATACTATGGACATTATCGTGTATGTGAACGCGGAAGTATAATGAACATACACTGATAAATATATAAACACATAATGTATAATACAATGAAATCCCCAATATATACATGTACAGTGGTTGGGTCTAGGGCACCCAATCCAACAATATCCTCATACAGCTTTAGTGAGAACATGAGGAAGCTATATAGATCAAAGAACGTGCCTGTGCCTCGGCCTCTCCCATCCTTGCTCCAACTCAGGAATGCTACCAAAAAATACCAAAGAATGTAACTGCTATTTATACGTCAAACATAGCAAGACATTGTTTTATATGATCAGGCCCATTCTTGATTTCGGAAATTTTTTACATACCAATCAAAGGCAATAATTTGCCGACATTGAACATTACAAGGTAGCTTCTTTACATTGCAGGTGTCAAATCCAAGTACAGGGCAAGGGCAGAAAAAAGAACTGCATCGAGCCACTTTGTTTGGTTGATGAAAAAGTTGGTTCTCCAACCGTGTCCCTCTTCTCAACGCGGACTTGGCTAGCATTCTTGAACTGCGTCCTTGTCCTCATTTAAGTCTTTCTAGTCTGCCAACTCCTCCCCGCTTGCTTTCTCTCCCATCTTCCACCTTGTTTTCATTTTATCTTCATCGCAAGCCTGCCTCATTCCCGTATACACCTTCAACTTCAGCCACACCTATCTATCATTATCTTCTTCACTTCTTCCTCTCTGCTTCTTGCTTCACCCCCCTTTGGCAAAATGTTGTGTTTGAAAAAAAATGCCTTCCTACTGCTTAAATTGCATGCACATTGGACACAATAAAGAGTCATGTATTTTGCTAAATGGGCGCAAACCTGTTAAAGCTGCAACCATCACTGCTGCAGTGCCTGTCTCTTCACCCACCCAACCTACTGCTGATAATACAATCATTAATAACGGCCCTCAACAAGATAATAATCTTAATAAATGGGTTGAAGTGCATAGAAAATCTAGAAATGCTGGTGACGCTGGACCTTCAAATCCTTCTATTGTTGCTGATGTTAAAGAGAATCAAGTCTTTGTGAACACCCAAAATAAAAATAAATTTAATGTTCTTCAGAGGACCAGGATGAATCAAATACTGATTTCAATCCTACTCAACCTGTAATTGTTCAGGATTTAAATACTGCTGTCCTTGGTATTTCTGCTGCCACTAACCCTTTATTTGTAGAAAATATGAATTCTGTTTCATATTATTATACTGTAATTCTTTGCCTTTTTTTCGTCTTAAACGGTTGATGTCATATTGTTATATTACTATTTGATAAATACTATATTCTTTTTATGTATGCAATTTATTTAAATGAATCATGTGTATGTATACTACTTATTAAGAGTACTATTTTAAAGATTATTCCTACAATGTTCAATAATAGTTAATTATTATACTGAAGGCTGCTTTACCTTTTAATATTTATTTTATAATCAATAGTTAATAATTATGACAATCTTCAATGAATATAAAAAGTTATGATAATTTTTTTTAATATTATATCACTTATTCACTTAATTTTTTTTTTCTAGAAGTGAATATTAAATATTTAAACCGATTAAAATTTGTAAGACCTCGCATTAAGAATTTGACTGTCCGTTTGCATTTTAGCATTATATGTGTGTGTGTGTATGTTTTCTTTTTTTCCAAAGCATAAAAGTAACTAAATTGATTAATATTAGAGATTTCAAATTTTGAAAGAAAAAAAAGATAAAATTGCATCAATTATATTGGTATATCTGTTTTTTTCTTTAAATAAACTTTGCAAAACTTAATTTATATGATTAAGTGTGTGTAGATTATTATTATTTGCCTAAAGAAGCTGCTTTAGCCGTATGGTTTGTGTATAGTTGCCCCAAACTAGAACCCAACAATTTTGTGTCTTTACCCCGAAGTTTATGCATTTACCCATTTGCTAGCATGATTTCTTCAATGAGCAAAGTAATTAGAAAAAAAAAAAAAAAAAACCAGTGCCATGGGATATAGTCGAACATGTTGCTCCCTCCTGTTCATTCCCTCTTGTTTATACATATTGGGTTTCAATTTCTGAAGCATTCAATCGACAAGGTTTCTTATATAAATAGCATATCAAAGACTGCTACAAATCAAACTGGACCTACAAATTAAGAACACCCATTATATAAGTTGGCCATAAACTCATCCGTATCGAACTGCCAACAAACTTTAAACATAATGCTTTAGGTACCACTAAATGCATGTGGGTCTAAACCCAGGCCTTACATTTTTTCCATTCTCGGTGGAGGAGCTGCAAAGTGATCAAGTTGGACAGGTACTTCTACATTGTGCCATTTAATTGGATGGATAATAGGGAAAATATGACAGAAGGACAGTGACACGACATATCTTATCCAATAAACTCTAAAATCTGTCCGATAAGTTCTAAAGTTTAATTGGATGTCTATGTTATGTTTTTATTTTATTTTATTTTACTTTTGGTTTTGGTGTTTGTATGTGGGCGCACGAACATCTAGCTGGTTCCTACTAACCATGTTTCTTATACATATACAATGTCGTTGTTATCCGTCCAGTCCACCAATTGATGCCTGTCAACGACACTAGATAAAAAGGGGGGGAAATATGGAAAAATTTAACCGAAATAATACATTTTATTCATAAAATTAAATTTGTATCCACTGCTTGCGGCGACTTTTGGCCAATTAATCTCTCAAAGTAGAACAAGTTTAATTTTTTTTATTTATAAACGATAAATGATAATTTCGCATACTAATAAATTTGAATGCTTGTGGTCAATTTTATACGAAAATTGACTTACCCTTCTATTCCTTTGGACACAGGTTGATTACATAAATATATAATTTTTGGTGGTTGAATGTGCGACAAAAGGAAATTGTTAAAACAGTTTTTTTCCATAGAGAGAATTCAAGGCCATAAATATTAAGAAAATATATAGGCTTTAATGTTATAACGTATTTTAAGGTCGTATTTAAATATTATATTTCAGTCCAACACTTTGAATCTAAAATAATAAGACTAACCTTTTATAATACAGATATCTCTTCTATATAGGCTAGTAAAAAGGTCAGCTATACTGTCTTTTCTTCATCATCATCTTCTATGTTAGCTATTGATCTTCTCTTTTTTATGCTTGATGTCTATTTCATTTTATCATATTTGATCAGCAAGAACACTTATTATTTCCTCTGAAGTTATCTAGCTTTTCACTTTGGTATGACTCTCTAAGTTTGAACTCCCAAATACTCAACACTAACAAAAGAGAGTACATCTCTTTCTTGAATTAAGGTTTGGCTGTAACCTTCACTTTGAAATTGATTACTTTTTTCTTCTGGCCAACAGCACATGGGAACATGACCAGATAAGATACAAAAACCATGAGATGCTTTAAATTAAATAACATCATTTCCCAACTCTTTCTATTTGGCCAATGATCTGGTTAGTAGACAAGATGAACAATTAGGATGAATCCTCTCCACAATGCCACTGTTCATCATTCTCAAACGTGCTCAATGAAAGATTCAAACATATTTTACAATAACAATATTCGAGAAAAGTGCTTTAAACTAATATTAAGATCCTTTTGGAATATACATTCCTTTTTTTAATAAAGTTTTCCAAGTGAGCCCCTTTCAGAGTAATATACATTCCCTTTTTTGGAATTATTTTATGTTAATTTTGGTATCCTTCACCTAATATTCGGTATAGGAACATCATAGCTTAGTCTAATTATTAATTGATATCAAAGATAATAATATTATAGACGGGCATTAAAATGGTGGGTTTGAAAGCCGTGTGGGCCATTTGGTGCCCCCAACCCTTCCACGAAAGTGCGCGCGCCACGCTTTAGTTTCTCTCTAGTAGTGTCGTCACTGTTGGTGATGTATCCGCTTGAATAGAATGTACATAAGTAACATGTACAGCCCCCGTTCCGTATGTACATAATGTACTCTCATAAACTTGGGTATCCTTTTCGTGTATGGACCAAACTCCGGCCCTCGTCATGCGCGTGTGCACAACTTGTATGGAACTTCCATGCAATTAATGACCACGTATCCAGCTTATTTTCCATATATACCACTTCAAAATTTTGCTTTGACGACCACAAACAAAGTCGGAAAAAGTATGAAAATATTATTATTATTATTATTATTATTATAGATAGAGAGCTTTTAAATGAATCGATTTAATATATTTAGGTAGTCCTAAGTTTACTAAAAAATTTTACACTCCACGCCATTTATTTGATACCGCTACCTACTATATATAACTTTTTCAATGAGCCTAGAACCACTTTCAATTCTCTTGTGTTTACGCATCTCAACAAAATGGGGTGGGGTGGTGGAACACAAACATCGTCATTTGGCTTGAAATAAGCATAAGATTATGGTTAAGTTTGTTTTCCAATAATTACAGGATGATTATTCTATCTTCACTAAGTCACTTGATGATAAATTCATCACCGCCGTACGTAAAAGACTTTCTTGTTTCTCGCTTCGAGTTGAAAGGGCTCTAAAGACTTAATTTCCATTAAGCAAGAAAGTACTCACTTGAAATCCTCAAGGAATGGAGCCCATTTACTTGGTGCCAAGCCAAACCTGCCAAGTTTCCGAGCAAAATTTGACATGTTTTGTGAAACATGGTATATGAAAAATAAGTCTTTAACTGGCTGAATTTGTGATTTGGTGCAACTTATGAGAATATATATTGACATAGTTAATATATATATATATATATATATATATACGTCTGGGTAAAAATCATATTGACATGGACATCCATCACCAAACCCACTATAAATGAAGGTGCCCAAACTTCTCTAAGTAGGGGCACTAGTATTCAAACCTGTCAAGTCGTCTCACTTTTCAGCGAGAATGAGCTACGAAATGACTGAGCCTTCGGTCCCCAATGACTCGCCGCCGGCCAATACATTTCCCAACTATCAACAGAGTCACTGGAGCAAGCTCCTTCTCCTCCTCCTCGTCTCTGTTGGGCTAGGCACGCAGACCGCCGCCGAGGAATATTCCACTACCCAAGCCATGTCCCGCGCCTGCGGTCCAACCCGGTATCCAACTCTCTGTGTTAACTCGCTCCTCAACTTCCCCGGCGCGCAGAGCGCCTCCCCGCCTGAGCTCGCCCACATTTCCATCAACCTCACGCTGCAGCGCTTCGCGAAGGCCCTCCAAGCCACGTCGGAGATGTCCAACCTCCAAATGGGCCCGCTTCTGCGGTCCAAGTACGAGGACTGCCTCGAGTTCATGGACGCCTCCGTGGACCTTCTCGCGCGCTCCCTCTCTGCCGCGTCCTTGGAAGACGCGACGACGTGGCTGAGCGCCGCGATGACCAACCGCGACACGTGCGCGGAGGGGCTCGAGGGCGCGGCCGGAAGCGGTGCCGTGAGGGACCAGATGGCACGGGGGGTGCAAGGTCTCTCGGAGCTGGTGAGCAACTCCCTCGCCATGTTGGCAGCGGCCGGCGGTGGCGGCGGTGTACCGGCGCATAACAGGAGGCTGCTGATGGCGTCGCCCAACAGGAAGGCGACGCGTAGGAGAAGAGGATATCTCTACCATTACCCGAAGTGGTTGACCCGGAAGGAGCGGACGCTGTTGGAAAAACCTGTGTCGGAGATTGCAGCGGATATTGTGGTGTCCAAGGAAGGGGACGGGACAGTGAAGACGATATCGGAGGCCATTAAGATGGCGCCGTCGAATAGTCGCCGCCGGATTGTTATCTACATCAAGGCCGGGGCGTGAGTTAAAATAACTTTTAATATTAAAATCAGAACTTTCATTAACTTTTACTATATTAAATATTACTTTTAAATAACTTTTTTTAAATCGTACACTTGAAAATATTTCCATTGAAAATAAGGTTTGTGGTATTTATCATTCTTTTAGATAATAAATAGATGGCGCCGTGGCATAAATAAAGGTGAAAAGTTTTAACGTTTCATATATATATAATATTAATATTTAACGGGATGAATGAGTGCAGTCGGATCGTATTATAAGGCAATATTAATTGTGTAATGTGTTTTTTAAAATATTCTTTGCATTAAAATATTGGTACTGATTATATACATATACATATATATTATATTAAATGAAACGTATAATTAGTGCACCCAAAATATTATTCTTCATCTCTTTTACTTTTATTAAAAAGAATATTATAGTAACTCTTTATTTATAAATAGTAAATATTTACTTTTATATTATATAATATTATTACTTTCTTTTCTCATTGTATTTATTATTTTCTCACTTAAATTAATAAAGAGAGTAAAATAAAATATTTAAAAATTATTATTTTAATAAAAATAAAAGATAAAATAAAAATACATAGTATTAGAGTTGAATTTATAAAATAATTCTAAAAAAATCTCAAAAAAAAAAAACGTTAGAGATCAATTGTATTTTATATAATAATAAATAAATAAAAAGACTTATCAAAACAATATAGTTTTGAATTATTATGGTTCAAAATTTTCTTTTATAATAATATTTTTAAAATTATACTTACCAATTAATGATACGTACGTGTCATTTTACACTTCTTTTTAAAAGAAAATTTAGGAAATGCATGGCTCATCATTAAAATTGCGCGCTGTCAATTTTTTTCTTCTATGAATAGTCAGTTATTTGTTAACGTGTAGGAAAAAAATTACACTGCAGCCGTATATGAATGAACAAATTATTACATCGCCCGAAAATAATAGATGTATATAGATAGATGGAATTAATTTTGATTCAATTGATTAATGGGATGTACGTACGACATGAGAATTCAGGTACGAGGAGAGTAATTTGAAGGTGGAAAGGGGGAAGACGAACCTGATGTTTGTCGGGGACGGCAAGGATTCAACCGTCATTTCAGGTCGACAAAGCGCAGCCAATAATCCTAGTACAATTTACACGGCTTCTTTTGGTATACCTAGCTACCTTTGATGCTTATATCTTCAACTATATACGTACTCTATGACTATAGTAGCAGCAACTAGCTAGCTAGCTAGTAGTACTAATTAGTTACCTTCAGCTAGTGTTGATTTTCTTAAGGGTTTTGTCTTGTTTTATTTGTTATTATGCGTGCGTGTCGATGCGTGAATAGATAGAATTAAAGATAAGACATATATTTTGCTTATAAGAAGTGACCCATCTTCTTTTCGTTTTTTTTTTTTAAAAAAAAAACATTAATTTTGATTGATTATTGGCCTCGACAGCTGCCATGGGGGACGGTTTCATCGCCCGGGACATGACATTCAGAAACGACGCAGGCCCCAACAATGGCCAAGCCGTCGCCCTCCTCCTGGGTGGCGACCACGCCGTCGGGTACCGGTGCGGCATCATCGGCTATCAAGACACCCTGTACGTGTACACCCAGCGGCAGTTCCTTCGGGAATGTGACATCTACGGCACCGTGGACTTCATCTTCGGCAACGCCGCTGTGGTGCTTCAAGACTGCAACATATACGCGCGCAAGCCCATGCCCAGGCAGAGGAACACGATCGCCGCCCAGAAACGGGATGACCCCAACCAAAACACCGGCATGTCGTTCCATGCCTGCCAGATCCTCGCCGCCCCCGACCTCGAAGCCGCCAAGGGCAGCTTCCCCACCTATCTCGGCCGCCCCTGGAGACCCTACGCTAGGACCGTGTACATGCTATCGTACATGGGGGATCACATCAATCCTAGGGGCTGGCTGGAGTGGGAGGGGTCCGCGCCGACAACGTTGTACTATGGCGAGTACATGAACAATGGTCCCGGGGCAGCTACGGGTCAACGGGTCAACTGGCCTGGCTATCGGGTCATTACGTCGTCCGTTGAAGCCAGCAAGTTTACCGTGTCGCAGTTCATCTACGGGTCGTCGTGGTTGCCATCCACCGGAGTGGCATTCCAGGCGGGTTTAACGGCTTAACTATATAATATTATACATAAATAAATCTCATAAAATTGCCCTAAATATTATATTATTGCTGTGTGTGATCGCGAAGCATTCAACTATACTATATAGAGCATAGACACTAGAGACGAGACAGTAATTTATGTGTAATTACTTATTTATTTTTACCACGTACGTACGTGTCAAATTTGAAGGACAATTATGTAACTTCATAAATATACGTGGAAGTCGTAGTCCTCGTACGTTTGCTTTCCTCGGTTTGGAATTTTCTTGTTTGATTTTAATAAGTCAATCTCATTACGTACCGAAGATCTGGAATTGGAATTATGTGTCACTAGCTAGCAGCTGGTACTCATATACATAAACATATATATATATATATATATAACTATAGAGCCGTTAACTCTTTTCACACTCTTCAATCAATTACATTTTCCGTACCATCAATTATATGTGTTTGAAAACTCGTATGTCTTGGCCGGCTCTTAGAGGCTGGTGTATGATTTTTCAACTATTCCTATTCGGATGGAATAGAAATTGCTTGTGTTTGAAAACAAAGAGAGATATGAAGATGTTTTGGAACAAAGTAATTCACTTTTTATAAATTTGCTTTTCCTATTTATAACTAACTAGTTTTTTTTTCCACATATATATAATTATATATATATATATAAACTTTGTGTACTAACGTTATTTTACTTGTGTTTCACAGCCGTGAGTGTTCTATTTCTCCTTTTCTCCTTTAATACTGTACGTTTTTTTATTTTTAGAAAAAATTTAGCTAGTAAATTCTCTTAGTTACTCCTATAGAAAATGAAATGATGAAAAAATATATAGAACGATAATTTTAGCCTGATCTATCCAATCTAAACGAGACAAAGGACAGTTATAGGTATTTGAAAGTGAAAATATCAACTTAAAAATAGCAAAAATCCCATGGTAATTATATAATTTACTTGTAAAATAATTATTTTATATTTAAAATTATAAAGATTTTGAATAACATATTTGAAATTTTTTATTTAATATTTTAAATAATATTATAATATTTATATGAATTAATATATTGTTTATTTATAAAATTGTGGTTTTCAACTCCATAATCTGGGATCGAAACTTCATCAACAATATACTATAATCACAAGATCAAGCCCTGTGTTAGAGTCCCACATTGGAGAATGTTTCCAACCAAATATAGTTTGATATAGATTCAAGGGTAGCCTCTCCTATAGCTAATTGGATTTAGGATGTAAGTCCTTGGATTCTAATATGGTATCAGAGCAGGTTGTGTTTCCACTCACGATGTTCATTCCAGGATGAGTTTGTTCTCAATGTTCCACCCTACCCACGATTTCTGGATGTGTATCATCCACGTTATCACGTGAGGGGGTGTGTTAGAGTCCCACATTGGAGAATGTTTCCAACCAAATATAGCTTGATATAGATTCAGGTAGCCTCTCTCTATAGCAATTGGTTTTAGGATGTAAGTCCTTGGATTCTAATACCCTGAGCACTTAAGCCAAAAGATCATAAATGGTTAGTCCAAAAGTTGACACACTTTCATTTGATAGAATTACATAATAAGGTTTAAACCAAAGTTAGAATACGAAGGTTAAACCAAATATTCTCTGAGGATTGATTAGACCTCAAGTTAATACATACTTAAATGTAAGTTTAACTCTTTTATTATTTGACAAGTTGATACTTTTTTTAGACCAAAAGATTGTGAGACATAGTCTTAATTAACTGCTGCAAGCTAGAACATATAATAGTTTAAATTGTAATTTTTTATCTTCAAATTACAAGTTTTTAAGCATGTTAATTACCCCACAATCCTTACAAAATTGGATATTAATGGTACCAACTTCACACTCAACTTAATCCTTACAAGTTTCTTATCACTAAAATTAAATTTAATATATTTTAATACTTCACACTCAACTAACTTGAACCCAACTTTATAGGAATTATATTTAATTAAAACTGACTTTGGCAAACACAACTCAATTCAAAAAAGTGTTTAATTTATTTTGAAATCAAACTACACAGATAGTGTGCATCAAAAATCAAAAAAGTTTGATGTAGAATAATTTGGTTAACGTAATTTATATTTGTTTTGTTTTGTTTTTGCTATAAGTTGTCACTAATTATTGGGTTTGAAAGCTCAACAGGCACCCGATTTAAGTCATGGGTCAAGGTGAAAGAGATCAGGTGGGGTATGAAAAAGAAAAAAAAAGAACAAGAAAAAAAAAAGGTGAAAGAGATCCCCCCCTCAAGTACTCGGGTACTGATCAAAGTACTGCGAATATGAATAAATTAAGGACAATAGGACATAAAGAAGCAAATGACTGTTTAGGTCATGGTATCATTACTTTTGCCGCACAATTTGGGCTATAGTTTAGTTGGTGGTCTCGCGGGAAGCGTGTGAAAGTCATTGTCGGAGCCACACCGAAGGGTCGATCGTTTGCCTCCGGTGGTAAGGTTGTTAACAAGTAATGAAGATCGGATTGCTATTTATTTGTGCGTTATAGTTTATTGAAATTATAAAATGGATACAAAATGCTTAGCTGATAATATTATTCGTGTTTGTTTTTTTTTTCTATTTTTTTTTATGTTTAAAATATAATATATATTTTTCGAATATATTTTATATTCAAAAATAACGATTATATTTTAAAGAGAAAAATAAATAATAAATAAAATAAACATGCTTAAATGGCGTTTGAAAAGGCGTATGGCAGGTAATTTATTTATTTATTTGTATTGAAGCATTCTGGGTCAGGGTCTCCCTCGTATAAACAACTTTTCTCCACCGGGGCGTTAATGAAAAGTCTGGTGGGTCAGGGTGGTCTCGCGGTGCCGGTGATTGGTGAAGTGAGTGGGAGACGGAGATGCTCAGTATGTGACTGACGTATATATACCTTCGAGCTGGTGCCCGTATTTAACTTTTATGCACCTCACGTGCCCATGACTTTTCATAATTATAATGAACTAATTAATAATAATAAAATAAATAAAAATAATATGTATAAATGTATCATGACATTATGCGAAAATTATAACTAATGTAAATCATATTTTTTTATCTATTTCATCTTTCAATAATCTTATATATATATATATATATATATATCTATATATGCTTACGATTATCTATCAATTAACCAATTCTAATAGTACGTAATGTTATTTTTTAAAAATATATTCTTTTCAAATCACAATACTTATTTTTAAACTCTTAAAGTGACTTTGATGAGTGGAGAATATATATATATACCTTAATTTGTTATTATAAACAACTTCTCATTCCTGTGTAAATGTATTTTAAGTTGTTGACCCAACATGGGTTATTATTGTCCGTAGTGTTCTTTCGAAAATTGTTAAGGAAAGGTGATGGTCAAGCAATTAAAACAGGCCATCGCCATGGATTATTGTGGTGGTATAGGTAGAATTAATAAATGCGAGTTAGGGTCATGTTACACTTTTGTGAAGCTTGGTTCAATTTCAACCACATAACAGTAATGATCGTTGCTTTGGCCCTTGTTGTGCATCAGTCCATGCATGTTTCGTTTTCTTATCACCACCGGCACTGGCCGTGTCTTTGTGGACCTTAATAATTACTCGACCTTCCCAATTCTTCCGCTTATTATTGATTGCGTTCTAATATATGCATCAGGTGCATGTGTACGTACGAGCTAGGGTGAGGCCATTTTTCTGTTTTTTCATGAGGGCCACTCCCAAACAGATGTACGGTTGATTTCTAAGCCAAATTATATGGTCAGCTGCTGATCATGGGTTAACATCCCACCTGACTGTATGCTACCTCATTTGCATACCTCAGCGTTTGCTTTTTCCCCAATAATTAAGATTCCCCCCATAATGAAATTTTCCATTTAGAAAAGTATTCTGACAAGCCCTTTGGTTTTGGGATTAATTTTTATTGAACTTTAGTGGAGAGTTGCCTGGTATATATCCAAGCTTCAGCGTACATCCCACATTAGGATATCATGTCAAACATCACATATTGATCCACATCTTGAAATGGATGGCTGCAGAGATGAGAGGTTTTTTTTTTTTTTTTAAATGTAATGTTAGCCCTCAATCTCAGTCTGGTGATAGTTCTTAATACTATATACAATATAAAAAACAAAAAGCTATGGGTACAGCATAAATTTAAAGCCAAATAAATTACAAATCACAATTACACATTTACATTCAATCAAGAGCTTAAATTATTAAATGGAATAAAAATGCCACATACTCAAATAATTCTATGAATGAAGTAATCAATGATACCATATTGAAAAAAATTGGGAAAAAAAAAAGATACATTGAAACTCAAGTTTCATGCTACTAGCTTAATTATGTCGACAAGATTTTGGGTCATGAAAGGCTCCTAAACATAAAAAATTAGATTAAAATTTCGAGGAATAAATATTTGTGTAATCGACTCGTGACATCTTTGCTTACCGTGAGGGATTGAAACGACTATGATCTTTTCTTTTCTTTTTTTTCTTTCATCTCCGATGAATTAGTAGGCTGACACGTCATCACGATTATCCAAAGATTATCCAATCCCGGTTATACCTAACATTGTACATTTCGACGTAGGATATTTTGCATCACACCCCTATGTATCAATATATGACGGTGAAACAATATAATAGGATTTTAATGTTATTTATGATTGCCAAATTTGCAATTATATGTGTAGTCATCGGCTCTCCCACGTGTGTAATCTGGTATCGTAATGACCTCATCAACAATTAAAAAGCCTCCTTGAAATATGGAGGCAGAATGACGCTATTTATGTAAATTTAAAATACAACAGAAAATTCAAATTCATTTTAAAAGAATTAACAATAAGATGATAACTGCAAACGATATAATTTTACTATTTTTTACCGCTGTATTGGTATGCATTTTAAAAAAAAAAAAACTCTAAAATTACGTAATTTTGGAATATAGCAAAAATGTTATGTTGGCCAGCAGAAAATCCAAACTCAATTTTAAAAATGCAAGGTATTGTGGTTGCATGATGATCCTTCAGCTTCAGCCCAGAGATGGATTGACCCATAATTTTTATTGAAACAAAGAAACAGGAAATGAAAATGAATCCCAGAACATCTATAGCACCAGTTAAGAAATGCAGATAGAGAAAACATACAAAACGAGAGATGCAATATGTATTATTAAAGGAATTTCAATCGCGCCTTCCAACGCAAGGACAGGCAACGTACATACATATATGTATATATCTTTCCCTTGATGTCTGGAAACACATCAAGTAGAGAGAGAGAGAGAGAGAGAGAGAGAGAGAGAGAGAGAAATATGAACAAAAGCGAGGGCTGGTGTGGTGTAGTGAGGGGTTGTGTTAAAAAAGTGGCAGCTTATTCACGTGCGCTACACAGAAGATCCATCAAAATAAAAGATGGACAGTGGGAATGGAATAAGCACATATGACATATGACATATGATATGATATATATATATATATAGTCGTATCGGGACTCCATTGCCTTACGAAAAAAAACATAGGTCATCAAGGCGGCGGTCCAGGATCGTGGAAACAGACTCCATGAATGCAGCTTCGCTAGTTCCCGGAAGCACAGCCTCTGCTGCTTCCAAAACAACTTGCTCAATCACAGATTCAGTCTTGAGGGTTTCTCTGCACATGACACTTCCAATGGCAAAGGGACAGAGCCCCCTCTCAACGCCTTTCTTCAATAGCATGGTGGAAATGCGGAAGACACGGGCAGATTCAGCTGGCAGCTCCCACCCGTGAAATTTCAGGAGTTCAATGTCTCGTTCGGCATCCAGGGATTTTATGTAGTTAATGATGTCAGTGGTATAGGGCTGGCGTGCTTGAGGCCAGTAAAGCCAGTCAAACGTACAATCCTCAAACTGCACAGAGGCAACACGGAAGAAGAAACATGAGTGAAGAAGCCCAAAACCAGAAACATACCCAGACAGAAGACTGATATGTAGCAGGACGGTCTCCCATAATATAAAAACAGCCTACATATAACTTGAAGTCTTGCTTAACAAACCAAGAATGCATTGTGGCCCCAGCCTACATGGGGTAACAAAGAATTTGTTTTCTCGGATGAAGCTTAGCTTTTGGTCAGAACCAACATACATGCTAAAATGCATTTAATCCCCACAACATTCACTACGAAAGTTTTAAGGGATTTAAAGTAAATATACAGCACAAATTCTAATCATAGCGAATGGCCTACTGGTCAAAACCAGCACACTGCATTCTGCAGAAACTTCCTCGTTACTTGGATGAATGAGCAATCAATGGGATTGGTGAAAGTATAGGTATCAACCGACAAACACCAGGCAATGTAACAAGGATTTTTTATCGCATAACTCTTTCAGCAAGAGACAAAACGGAAAACAATCAACACAGAGATGAAGAAACTACAAACAGACAACATTCCATAATTAAATTATGGGTTGAATTACCTTCTGAGGCAAGCAATACCCATGATCAATCGGAGTAAGCACTACCCCGCCTTCATCATCTTTGCTCAACAGAATGTTCCCCGCATGTCTGTCTGTATTTGCCAACCTTATGTCCAACACAGATATCTTGTGTACCTCTTTTATAGGGAAAGCACGTGGACCCATGTCCTCACAGCTTCCACAATTTTTGACAAACATCTGCAGTGACCCAAACTTAACATTTTTCATATCATGATTGTAACCTCTAGGATGGTTAAAACCTTGGTGCAAACACTTGACCATAAATGTAGGAGGGACTCCTGCAAACCCAATCTCCTCACCGTAAAGTGAGCGAGGTCCACCTTTTGGGTGATCTAAAATGTATGCTGCAACCTCCCTCAGGGCACCTTCCCCTACCCTAGTGCCTTTCTTCAATCCTTCGCCATCCATAGACAAGGGTAGGCCCCGTGGATTGTTGACAGCCATGGGCTCCTCATCCACTGGCTTAAAAACTGACACATACTTCTGACCCGATGAATCCCGCATGAAATAAGTTCCACCTGAACCCTCTGAAGACCTAATTGGCCCATGGCCCTTTTTTAGCCCATCAAAGGTAGACAGTATTAGATCTGTAATAACTGGTGGCAGTACAATATCGGGACTAACAATTATGGGCACCAAAACAAAATCTTCGTGTAATGTCCTCACCTTTACAACCTTAACTTCCTTAGATTGTGTTTGAAAGAGCTTTTCCCTGATATTTACTACATTGGCCCCCTTTTCATTCACATTTGACGCCATGATGGAAAGTTCAATATCTTTCTCAACAGGCTTGCTCCTGATCTTAGCAGATTTACGGACCAGAAGGTGAACCACAGCATCATCATTTTTACAAATGTCATGTATGAGTTTATGATCATCAAGCTCTTCACCATCACAAATCAGTTCTTGTTCCTTAAGATCGACAAAATGTCTACCTTTCTGAGAGATCTGCTGCTTCAAGTACCCTACATTTCGGTTCCTTTCAACATGGAAATCAAACTCCTTCCCACAAACAGTCCTAACAGAAATGGCTTGCATGTCAGAAAGCCGGAGTACCAGATGCAGCACATTACCATCCGAAACACCATAATCCCGGACATGAGAATTATCTCGGGCTAGCTCCCTCCCTTCATAGACCAATTTCTGCTGCTTCACAAAAAACCCTTTAAAAGTTTGGATCCTAAGCTTCACAGAAGCTATTGAATCAGACTCAGAAACATGCATGGGAATAACAGACCCACCAATGACAAGGTATATTAGAATCGACTCATTCAACCCAGGCCTATGCCAGTCAGAAAAATAGCCTGGGAAATTCATATACTCTTCCCCGGACCGGAGTCAAAGCAACTCTTGCCATTGACATTTTTGCTTCAAAGGTTAAGGACCCTCCACCCTGTTTAGTCTTTCAACCCTATATCCTGCGAAAAGCAGGCAATATTCCTACCACAGGCAAAATGCAACATGTACACAGAATTACATCGAAAGAGAATTTATATAAAACCAACTACCACCAAAATTTACTAAACATTCAACCCATAAAGAACATCCAAAAGGGTTAACCAGAAATCCCTCAACATCCTAAACTGAACCCCATCCCAATCATCGGAAATCCAAAAAATG
This sequence comes from Taxillus chinensis, assembly GCA_023512835.1. Taxonomy (NCBI): domain Eukaryota; kingdom Viridiplantae; phylum Streptophyta; class Magnoliopsida; order Santalales; family Loranthaceae; genus Taxillus; species Taxillus chinensis. Next base: position 12,352,982 of record CM042092.1, read on the forward strand.
TAGAGAATCTCCATAATGAGCAGGGATTTTGCTATTTGTGTTTTGGAGGGGGGGGTTCTGCAGCCCTCCTTCGCTCTTAGATCTTGAAGCCTCTTATGGAATGTCCAAACCTGAAATCCCTACAGTGAACATACATACTTAAAATCAGAATCCGAACAGATTTTCGATTTGTTTGCCAAGAAAATGAATGAAAGTTAATCAGACATTGATCTGAAATCCCTGCAGCGAACATATGAAGAACAGAAAAAAAATTTCTGAAACAGATTGCCATAAAGAAAGAAAGAAATCAAAAATCTTGCAAATTTGCTTGCCTCATTTGTCTTCATCAAATCAAATTAATCAATATAGCTACAAACCGAAATCGAAACACAACACCTCCATTTTTCCTTCACTTTCCCAGAGACCAAACAATCAAACCAGACCAATGTAGAGTATTCGAACAATGCATAAAAGAAAATTCAAAGGAAGACAAGAAACAAATCCAAGATACATATGCAGTCTCTTACCAGACCAGAGGAGATTGAACTCCAGGAACAAGTTAAGGTGGATTGAGAGCGGGTGCAAGAAAATCTCACATTTTTGCCTGATTTTCTCGGACAATCTCTCGGTGTGTCCCAAATTTCAAACAATCCGAAACTTACTCGACAAAATTGACTGAGAGAGAGAGAGAGAGAGAGAGAGAGAGAGATGGGGACAGTGTTGGGGCCATTGCGGGTTATATAGGCCACCACTGCGAGACCAACGATGTGGATGGTCGCTTAACAGAAGTGTTGACGTCGTTAATCTCGAAAACGGCCGTTAGTTTCAGGGTGACGCTTTAAAAATTAATTGGGCATGGAATAAATAAAAGGAAAAAAGAAAAGACTTTCCATCGAATTAAATTAAATTGAATGAACCAACCATTTCAATATAAATTTCACTCCAACTTCAACAATTATACTTTATAACCATTCTTTATCTTTCTACTGATAATTTTTTGCCTCGTCATTTTAAATGTTTTTTAAAAATAAAGCTATCAATATTTAAAAAAAATACTAATATTTGTTTTGTTTCATATAATTAAACTCTGAATTACCTTAACTTGTTCTTCTTCTCAATTTTTTTTTGTTTTAAGGTCAATAGTATTTTTTTTATTTTAATATATGAATGTCGCCAAGAGAGAGATTGATACTTGAAGGCATGGACAAGATAAGAAACGGATTTTACTCTATATATAGAGAGAGAGACATGCTATATAGAATTATATATGATGGGAGATCACTATCTTTTTATGAGAATTTTTAATTTAAATTGATTAAAATTTAACGGTTGATATTAGATTTTTATTTAATTATAATAGATTTATTATGGTGAAATTTTAATAAAAAATTTAATTTAAATCATTAATTATAATATCTAACTGTTTAAATTAAAAATTTACACGATCAAAAATTAGCCTAAGCAAAATTATATATATATATATATATATATATATATATATATATATATATATATATATATATATATATATATAGGAGCTTGTGTGAGAACTCTGGAAAAGAAATAAATGTCTCGGTAATAAGCGACATCTGTTGAAGACTAATGTTTGAAAGATGATTGGAGCGTGTGCAACCTCACATTTTAAATAGGGAGCTTGTATGATTCAAACATTTTTGCTTATTGGCTCCATTTAGTTGGATTGGTTGTCGAGGGTGTACATGGGAGTGAATCCCAAAGGCCAGCCCCGCGTTGCATTAAAAATAATTTGGTTTATTAAATTTAAAATATTGGTATTGGTTAATTCATTAAATTTGAGCTTATCATAGTGATTCAAATTGAGCTTGGTTGTGATTCATTTTTCTTTTAGTACGCACTTAAATTAAATTAAAACCACTAAATTATATATTTCTAATTAATTTTTTGTTAGTGGGTTTTTTTTTTCAAAAAATTTGAGTGAATAATATAATATGAACTCAAACATCAATCCAAACTTTATATTCATTGGTAAATCCTTTTGTATTTATAGATTTAGTGACATTAGTTATGATGTATGCTCTTGTGTATATATGTGTAGCATGTTATACTGAAAATATGAAATTAAAATTGTATTTTAATAGATAGATTAAAATTAACGCGATAAAAAATTAATTGCATATATCGTTTTAATAAAATTATATATTATATATATAACTTAATATAGTGTGACATTAAAATTAATTAATTAAATAAATAATAATGAATTATTAAAATAATATAACTTTAAGTTATTATTGAGCTCATTATTGATTTTTATAACACGTGTGAGGGGGGGAGAGAGAGTGTGTGTATATTCAAACTTTGTATTGTTGCAGTGAACTAAAAGTTATTAATAAATACGAATAAAAATAAATGTTCTTTAAAAATATATACTTACTTCCAACATGCTTAACATGGCATGATTTAGTGTTATGCTGTTTACACATAATGAAACGCCGCTGTAACTATGATTGGGAAGCTATTTATTGACACCATAGAGTCATTTGAAGCCAGATTATTAACCATGAGATATTAGATTAGACCATGAATGTAGGCCTAAGCAATTAAGTCTAAACGCTCTCGAAATAAACAATGATATCATTTTATGGAAATATCAATTTTTATTATATCCATCATCCAATCAAACCAAACACGCGTTATAAAAGACTAATGATCATTGATTAAGAAGAGAAGCTGGCACTGCTTGGCACCATAATAACGTTAAATTTATTATTTATTATTATTATTATTTTGCATTTGTAATTCTAAACGAATGTAGCGTAATGCTTCAGATATATAATATTACTCATAGCCATAGATTTATTAATAAAAATGGAATGATCGAGGTTTCCTTGAGCTTTTTGCATGTTTTTTTTTTCGCCAGCTTCAACGGGATGGAATGTGACGTGTTTGCTATTTTCTAGCTTGTGTGAACAACGGTGGCCTTGATAAATAAAAAATCAAACAAACTGTCGTCCAAGGTTTATGCGATTTTGCATAATCTTAAAGCAGCGTGTTATGTTAAGACTGTTAATATGCCTCTCACAGATGTTTTACCCACGTTTTTTTCATTGAGAACTGGCTTCTTGGCATTCAACCTCAATATTTAGTAATGGTGTTTTCGCTCTTATATTTTAATTTCATGATTTAAAAGGAAATTAGATTTTAAATAGACTATTGACATACCGTTGAGTTAATAAATAGAAATTATAAATTTAATGATTAAAAACGGCTTGTCTTCAACTGCATGTAAAAAACATGTCTGGAGTGTCATTTGGTCGACAAACCACCCAAATAACTAACAAACACACCGACTTACATATAAACTGAACAACATTCAACTTGGGTTAGTAACAAAGCAAAGCTTGATTGCTGGCTCCTTTTTTTTTGTTTTTTGTTTTTTCCTATTCACATTTCCTTTATAATAGTTTCTTCCAGAAAGGGGTGACAGCCGAAGAAAGAATCTCTGCATCTAATCCGTGCCATCACCATAACTTGCATAATTGCTGAAGACAGCACACGGTGTTTAACGAATCTCTCCAATCTCCATATTTATTGGAGATTGTCCATCACGATTCAGGTCTATAATTCTGAATCTTCTACTTCAGTGCTTACTGAAAAACTGGGAAATGCCAAGGTTATGTCCCTGAAATTCAGTAAGAACCCAAAAGTATCTTGTTAAAACTCTTGGCAGAACCTATCATATGCTGGTGGTGCCTATAACATCATCCAATGAACAAAGCTGGTAACATTCAGAGATCTCATGCCATTTTTGAAATCAAGTATTCAAGTTCATATTAGTTTATTTTTATATTCAATCTAGACAGTTACGTTGAGCTATTTTGGTTTATTTCAAATTAATAAGCATGTACTTTCCAGGATTTTCCTGCCTTTGTTTGCTCATTTCACAGGGCAATGGCATGGTATGTAATTATTGAATACTCTCAAAATAATGCAACTGCAACTTAACGTATTTACTCACTTCAAATATGGAAGGGTCATGTTCTTTATCAGAGATGGATTCTTCAAAACAAATTCCTTCCACTCTTCCGGATCAATCCTTCCATCACCTTTTGAGTCTGCTTCTTTATATGTCTGTGGAACATGATAATACTTTTTGATATTAAATGGATGTAATGAAAACAAAAATCCAGGGGGCAAGGTTCAGCAGTCGGCACCTTATCCACAATTGCTTCAACATCATCATCTGAAAGAATCAGATCTGACTCATGAAGAAGTGCCAACACCATCTCCTTCAACTGTTCGTGACTAAAATTATAAGCAGAAGTCGCACAAAGTAGCTTTAAAAGATCCCTCTTTATTATCGGCGTTCACGGCATCATAAAATTCATAATTCTCAGGTTAACATAGCAGGTTACTGACTAAGCTAGACACCAGCGCAGGAAAATCTATTGGGTACCAATTCTAAAGAACTTAAACATTGAATAAGCTTTAGGGATTTACAATTGATATCAAGAGCTAAATTACATTAACAAAAAAATAAAAATAATGTCAAGGGCTATGACAGAAGATGAATGTTAAATTTAGGTATTCAATGACAATGAATATTCACATTACTGAACTTTTGAATTTTATTGAGGCAACCTAAGATGAATCAGTCAATGGTGATTATTATTAGTAAGTCCAATAACAAAAAATCCTCTGAAATATTTATTTTTCCCATCAGCACAAATAGAATAACACTTCCTTCATGAATTATGGCCTTATATGTAATAGATGGACTTTACCAAAACCCAGATTTCAATGATTTTCCAAAACAAAGGACATGAAAAAAAAAAAATTGAAAGGAAAAAAAGTAAAGGAAATAAGTTTCAAATTCACCTCTTCCTGCTCTATGTATCCAGTCTGCCTTAGATCATACAATTTGAATGCAACTGCCAAAAAGATTCTCCCGAATTTAGTGGCTAGAATTATGGTCGATAAAATACACAGCATTTTCATATTAACATTTTAGCCAAGAATTAATATACATAAAGAAGCACAATAGATTATTGAGATATAAATTATACCGACATCAAAAACAAATTCTCACATGAAATCTTTTCTGTAACTGGAGCATTTGGGTGAAAAACACTTAATGACCAAATAAATTCTTCAAAATCAATAACGCCATTCCGCTTGATGTCAAACAAATCAAATACCTAAATGAAAATTTTTGCTTAGCAAAATATCTAAAGAAAAAAATTGATATACTATAACAATATCTATAATATGAACAGTCCTCATTTACAGACAAGAGGAAATTTGTCGAAATATAACACCTATGTCAAGCACAAATGAATTATCAATTCAAAACTTCATACAGAAGGCTAAAATAGAAGTAGAGAAGTAGAATTTTTAGAGAAGATGAGTAAATTAACAGACCCTGTCAGCAAAGAGATTCCTTTTATTTCTGTTCCTGAAAAGTGCAAGTTGGAATTCTTCCTGCTCACTCCAAGTGGGGGAATAGCAAATTAGAATTGAATATATTACGTAATTTCAAATTACAGATAGGAAATATTACAACAACACAGTACATCATCCAAAAAAAATCAGATTGAAGCTTCCAAAGTAAATTTCATAGGCTAATTCTATAGAAGATACCTTGTGAATAAGCCCATCATCGATGATGGATCTGCTTAGTTTTTTAAAAAGCTCAAAGAGGGCCTCTACTTCACTAACTGTAACTGCAGAACAACAAAATAATTTCTACGTCAGTTTCACATAAGCTAAGAACTTATTTTAGACTACAAGTTGCAGGAAACAATTATATTTGAACCATTAGTCCAAACCAAACTGAATGGGGACACAAATTAAACTAATTTGTGTTATTAAAAATATGGATATGGCAGTCTGTGACAGGAAATAGCATAACGAAACAAAAACTGAAAAGTCTCCAGTATAATTTGGGAATTAATGAGCACTCACAAGGTGTTCCAGAAGCAAGGACAGAAGAACCTTCATATGCGGGGGGTTCTCTACTTTGCGTGGAATAAATGCAGCCCATAAATGCTTCTACCAAAACTTTATTTGTGGAGACTCCAAAGGTACATGACAATGACGCCAATAACAATGGAACACCTGTTAGACATGAAGATAGATTAAAAAATGAAAACCAACCTCAGAGAAAAATGACTAAAGCTGAGTGAGCCAATTTGGTAATGTTAAAATGCACAGTAATGAGGATTTCTAGTATAGCCATAAAGCACTCCGACTGACACGTTTTGGGGTCACCCAACATGGGAAATACAGGCTAAAATGCTAATATCAGCCCTCATTTATACATCTAAACATCATACACAAGATGCAACCCAGATGAGTTCACTAGAGTCATCTAGAAGTTGATTCTATTTTACCCTTCAATTTTAAACTCCCACCCCATGCCAACCCTGGACCCAAATAGAACACACGAATACTATGTCACTGACACCATAATTCATTAAATATAAGACTAGTAAGTAGTAGACTACCAACAATGAATGCAATCAATGCAAATCAAAAGCTAAGCATTCTAGAGAAATAGTTCCAACCCTGCCCCAAAAAATATTACCTTGTTCTATTACAAATTCTAAAATGAAGTTCACTCTTCAGCATGCTATTTTCTCTGTAAGAGGGATTTCCATTACACTTCTCAATCAAATCTACTTAGATTCAGTCATTCGGATGATGCATCCAGTTCACCTATATGCTCAAAGTAGACGGCTTTTCAAGGTAAGACATTATAAAAGCCACTGAGCAGGCACAGAAACATGAACCCAGGAAAGAAAAAAAAAAGAGGACATATTTAGTTCCACAATTGATGACTTATCCCAAAATCTGAAGTAACCCAGATTTTAAAAATGAAAAACATAGTTAGATATTTGTCTGAAGAGTGCTCAGAGTGTTAAATACGAAAAACATAGTTATACACACACACACACACACACACACTCCAGCCATTAAATGCTTTTGAAGGCGCAAAAGCCTTTAAATCGCGGTTTTCCATCTCTCCAACGACTGAAAATTAGGCCAAATCAAACCAAACAAACCAGCCTTAATCCCAATGATTCCCATAATCACGAAATCGCATTAAAGAAGAACCCATTTTCCATCCATAGAAATTAAGAATATCGAGGGAAAAAAAACTATAGGGGAAGAGAAGAACTGACACTTTTTAGAGTTTGTGACAATGGGAAGGCAAAGATGACGGGGAAGATTGCAAATCCAAGGAGTTGGGTCTGCAACGATGCAGGATCTTAGCCTTTTTTCTTTTGTGGGGAAATGGCTTTTCTGTCTCTATCTCTCTCGGACGCCATGACGTTTTCATGGTTTCTTGTTAATTGCAGCTGTCCAGCCTGTGTGTGGGGTAGGTATTGGTTGGCCCGCTTTGTGCCCGTACTCACCCGGCCTGTTTATAAAAATATCCAATATTCATATTCAAATATAAAATCATGTGAGTTTGAATTTTCTGTCATAATATCTTCCGGCATATTTGTGTTTCTTCCCAAGGTGGTGACATTCCCAGCATAGTCGAACCAAGTGGAGGAAATTCGTAACCCTGGTGATAACTTTTTTTTTTTTTTAGTTTGTTAAAATATCTTCTTGTATATTTTAAATTAATTTTGTTTTAAGAATATAGGGTTAAGATGGGAACATTGCTCCGGGGGCTTACCCAATTAATGATTTGATATCTCATCCCACACAGTTTTACTGTGATGGCATATAATAGTATAAGTTCCAATCACATTTTACCACACATCAGCTAGTAATGTGCAACAGGATTCCGTGAAAAATAAAGAAACCAACACAATATATAAGATATAGAAAGATATAAAAATCTTAAAATGCAAATTATTGCATGAATTAATGTGATGAGTTCAGAGAATATTATAATACACAATCATGGTGAGATTTTGATGAGTAGGCAGACGTGAAGATATAGACTTTGACATTATGCAACATATAATATATATATATATGTTGGAAAAAGAAGTTTGTATATTAACTTTGCCGATGAATAAATTATGTGGTAGTAGGTATGATTCATATATTAAGTAACTCATAACTTACAAAATGGTACATTTTTATCATTATCTTTTTAATAAACTATATCTTATCATCTCCTTACTTCCTTACTTCCTTCTTCTTGTTGAGCATATCATCTCCGTCCGGTCCTTTCCTTAACCCCTCCTCTTCCCTACCCTGGTGAGAAAGCATTGCCATGATTATTATATTATTACTCTAGCAGATACTAAAAGAATGGGACTATTTTTGGAATAACCTCCTTCACTTCGTTGTAACTATAGTTATTTCTAATGCTTTCCAAGAAATGGGAGCTGATAGAGTAATATCTAAAACCTTTAAAAGCCAAATACATTTTGTTGGACAAGCTCAGGAAAAATGTTCTTAAATTAAATTTGATAATTAATCACTAAAATACTAAATAACTTATAACAATCATTTGACAAAGTTTTCTCACGATGAAAATTCTAATGTTTTTCAAAAAGTCACAACTACGTACTCAAGGGATAGTGGCTATTATTCATTAGGCTATTCATAATGATTTTAATTCAAAAGCAATCAGAATGTATTATTCAAAAAGCTTCTGGAGCTTGTTGAAATGATGTTGATCCACCTGTACGGCTGTACCTCAACCTTAAAGAAGCTGTGGTAAAATCTTCTGTTCATCATACTCCTGATGGAGGAGATGGATCAACTCGGAGGAACGCTAGAGCTGTTGTACGTGATGATTTTCCAGATTGCCGCTCTGGAAAGGACGTTTGATTATGATGTTTTTCAAAATTGTCAGGATCACATGGTTGGCATGGAAAACACGGCAGAACTTCATGAAGGTTATGATTCTCAGTTTGAGGAAGGAGAGGTGACTGGTGAGGGAATCTCGTGTAAATTGCTGGGAGGACAGTGAAGCCGAGGACGGGAAAATAGAGCAGGTAGACTATAGGTCTGACGATGAACACATGTATGAGACTATTGATTTTTCTTCCTCCTCTGAGAGTAGTAGGCTCTGTAGCAGACGTTCTTTGCCAACTAATTCTGTCGGTCAGATTATGAAGCGGGTGACATGTCCCACCCAGGAATGGGGTCTCTCCGCAGCAAAGATGGATTAATGATAAAAATAACACTGGTGGTGGTTTCAAGAGCAGGAGGTCACCTGTAAGAATGTTCCGGCATAACCGGAGGTTCAATTCTCCAGGCTCACCGGGCCTAGGAAGATCGGATGATTATTTCAGACCCGCACAACCCCGCAGATTCCCTGATATGGCTTTTGTTGTAAGTGGGCGTAAAGATGGTGCTGAGGAGGATAGAAGGAAACCACCAAACAGATTTGATATGTTTCAATCTGCAAGGTTTGTGGCATACAGCTCTCATGACAAGGATGGCTGCATTACTGAAAGATGGCATGGGGATGATGTCTTGGCTAGGGGAGCTAGAGATGAGAGGGATCGACAATGAAATGGGTTGGAGGGGATTTCCTGGTAGTACATGGGAGAGATGTTCTTGCTGGGAGTAGAAACCTGGAACTTGTGTTCTCATTGCTTCGATATTTTATTTTTGGGAATTTCTTTTTCCCTCTTAACTGACATTGATGTTTTTTTGCCCTTTTTTTTTTTTATCATTGTGGGGTTTAACTCTTAAGTTTTTATTTTCTTACTGTTGCAACCTCTATTTGAGGCGGTACGGTTACAATCAAGTAAATTACTTTCAGTTTTTTGGCCATACACAAGTTTTTTTATAAAGAAAATTTCTGGCAGTTGTTGAATTGCAGATCCCCTCCTCTTTCTCTCTCTGGTTGTAGTTGATGAATCTGGTTTGCAACTCGATCTGCAGTTTTTTTTTTTTTTTTTTGCACACTTGGGCATCCTCATTTTTGTTTCTGGATAGTTCATTTGTCACATAACATCCTAAGGTGCCATCTTTTTACTTCATGGTGGACTAAAGTTAATTTTCTCTTGAAATTCATTTATAATCCGTAGACACACTTTGACAGGAGTAACCATGAAAGCTTCCAATAAATTGTTATTTCGTGGGTGAGCAGTGTGATAGCTAAGAGGAGAATAATCGTTGTGACCGCTTTTATAAACTGTAATGCGGTTATTCCTCCATTATATAATATCAGCACTGGATGTATCGTTGTGGTTGGTTGATGATACAAAAACTTTGGATATATTAAATTCGCCATTTTTCATATATTAATAATTATTGTAATTATCAATTAATTATGCTTAATTTCATTGGTAGTGAAAATAATCAGATTTGCAGACATTTCCAACGGCCTTTTTTCCTGGTGTAAACGAATATATGAAAAACAATGATGCACAAACGAAACCCAGAAAACCCGTTTGACAATAAAAGAGACATAGCAATCAAATCAATGGACTAGATGTTGAATTACATCAGGAAATCACAGAATTATCCTTTGAAATTTTCATTAAGTATTGACCCAAAACATTTCTTCAAAGGTGAAGGTGATCAGACCCAAAACAAACAAACAAACAAACATGAATCGCATGAATCGTGGTTGGAAGATGGACGGTCAGACCCTGACGAGGGCAAAGCAGAGCTCCAGGTCGACCCCGCGCCGGAAAGACCAGAGCTGAATGAGCTGTCCTTCCTCGAGGCTGTTGTCCTTGACCACTTGGTTCAGGGGTGACCAACACGTACGAGGAGCTGACCTTGCCGGACTCCTTCCTCATGTCCCACTTCTTGAAGTTGATGGCGATGGGCTCCAGGTTGGGCTGCAACAGCGTCACGGGAATGGAGAGAAGGGCTTTGGTACGAGGATTGCGAAGTTCCAGGTAGGCCTTCTCTTCCGGTGTCAGGAAATCGGGGCCTTCATCTTGGCGTGGGGGATGGAGAGGCGGCATTGCGTGGGGTTGACGTCAGTGGCGGTAAGCTTTTTCTGGATCACCAGCCCCAACTCGGATCCCCACATCTTCCACGTACCTCTTCATCACTACCCACCCGACTCCTCCTGCGGGGGCGGCGGCGGCGGTATGCCGGTCCCGGGGTACTGCCGCCGGCAGAGTGATGATTAACGCTGTTGTTTCCGACCGTGGTGGCGTGATGAAATTGATGTTCGTTGGGAGCCACACGGCGAAGTGGCTGTACGAATATGGGCTTCTTGGTGGGCTTGGGGGAGCCTGTTCCATGATCGAAAGCGAACGCGGAGGAAAAAGACGCGCTTCCTCTTGCTGTTGGATGGCATTGGCAACGACAGCAACATAGGAGGAGGAGGAGGAGGAGCGGACGGGTGATCATTATTGACGTTGTCGTTTAATCCGACCGAAAGTCGCAGCGTAAGATCGAGCGGTTCTTTGAGGTGGGAGGAGGTGGAGCAGGGGACACCGAAATCAAATGATGATGGTAATGGAGCCCCCTCTCTCTTCCTCTTCCTCTTCCTCTGGTCTTTCACTTTTTCTCTCCTTTGCCTGTGGATCTCCTTTCTCCCTTTCTCGCTTCCCCTTCTCCTTCTCTGTGGCTGATTTTTGCGACCAACAACAGCATGTCAAATGGTTCCTTAGGGATGGGATGTCCCACGAAATCGCTCAGCTGCAACACAAACTTGGTTTCTCCTTGGACTCCTTGCGTGAATCTTGATGTCTGGTTTGGGCAGAGTGCAACTACGATCTTTCTTCTGTTTCTCTTAGCTAACAAAAGAACAGTTGAGCCAAAATATGTCCACTACGAAAGGTTTTGGTGAATATATAGTAAAACCAGTTTCCTTTACTTCCGTTCTCCCAGTTTCCTATTTCCGTTTTTTTTTTTTCAAGTTTCCTATCTCATTGAGGTCTTCCTGCTTCTGTTTCCTTTTTAATTTTTAATTGTTTTTTCAAATATTGATTAATGCACATAGAGAAATAGGTTTCCTTTTCATTTCATTCCCATGGTATATCCTATTTTGCATTTTTAAGTTGCCATTTCTATTTGTTCTCTTATTAATTTCCCTAAGCTTTGTAAATATTGTGGAGTCCTTATTACTCTGATCTGGCCTTAAATTTTTATTTTTATTTTTAAAATTATAATTAATTTATTTATTTTCATAGCGTTTGTTGCTTTAGCCTTATTATTTTTGTTTTTATTATGTTGCCTTAACCCCGGTCGTCCTAGCATTTCCCCATATTTTTTGGTGCTTTGGCCTTTTTTTTTAAGAAAAAAACATTTTTATCTAGAATTAATTAAATAATTTATTCATCGGAGTTTCCCAAATTTTTTTAAAAAACGTTGCAAAATTTAATATGGATACGTCATTTATTAATTTTAAAAAAGTTATCAAATATTTTTTTATTTTAAAAACTTTTATTTCTATTTATTTCAATATCAATAAACTAAATTTTTATTTTTGCAAAAATACTCCTAATTCTCACTCTCATCCCTATCCTCTAAAAGTCCCTATAAGAGCACTCCATTCCTTTCATCAAAATATATTTAAATGCAAAAAATTTGTTGATTTATAGTAAATAACCGACATCGGACTCATCAAATGTAAAAAATGTGTAACTTTGATCTATATATTTGCCAAATCTACAAGCGATATAGCACCATCAACTACGTTGCATCTCTTTTGTTCCCATAGTTGCCCGGTGGTAGGGATCCTCCTCTCAACTCCTCACCCATCCGGGAAGAAGTCTCACAATTCTTGTTTGTCGCTGCATAGTCAAATCCCGAGCTAGTCCCTTCGGTTCTCACCACCTCGTGAAGAAGTGACCGTCCTTGCCAATAAAACCAGAAAGATTTTGGTGAGGGTGGAGGTCACACTACATGATGGTTGAACGGAGCATGGTTATCCAACAAGACCCAGACGGCAGTTGGACCGAGTGACTGGGCACTTAACCGGTCCAGGTTTTCTAATTGAGCCATTTCAAAAAAACCAGAGAAACCCATTGACTCGACCGGTTTTTTGTGACTCGGCAACCTAGGTTTTTAAAAAATTATAAAATATTATTTAATTTAATTTATAATATAATTTTAATTTAAAATTTAATGACATTTCACTTCAATATACTTTCAAATTTTATTCAATTTTTTTATTATAAATTTATGTCACTAAACTTTTAAATTTATGTTAGAAATATATATTAAAAATAAAATAATATTATATTAAAACATAATTTTAATGTATTAATTTAAAATATTTATTTTTTATTAATATATATTTATATATAATTATTAATTATATGACCGGTTAGACCATTGATTCAATTGTTGAACCAGTAACCTGACCATCCGGTGTCTTAGTTGGTCAATGTCCGGTCAGTTCGATAACTATGAACGGAGACAAGAGATGGTTGAACGGATAATTATTTTTATTAAAATAATAATAATATATTATTATTATTATTTTGATGGGTTAAACGAATAATCCAATGTCACCTACTAAGTAGGCAAAAGTTAAATTCACTAAAAAAAGTAGTCATTTTCATCAAAATTTAAAGTTTGATTTGATGAAAGTTCTAAGTGTGTCACCCACTACTTGACTATATTCGAAAAAAGTTCAAAGATTTTGCTTTTAGGCTCAGAATGATTTTCCATTTATCAAAAGTCGATGATGTTTAGACATTCCTTTGAATAGCACATGCTGGCATATTTGTACATAAAAATTCATTCAAAGGTGTGAATTTTTATTAGAAAAGTAAAGGAAAAATATGAATAGGAAAAACCACCTAATTTAGTTTTGCACATTCATTATATATAAGGTATTTTATATATATATATATATATATATATATATATGCATAAGGTATGACTTTAAATTTAAGAAATTTTTTTAAAAAAATAATAAAATAATATGTTTATTTTAATTTTTATATTTAAAAGTAAAAAATATAAAGCAAGCAAAAACCAAACCTGTGATAGTAATCTCAGTTTATTTAAGAGATGTTAATAGGCGTTTTTAGCTTTGAGGATGAGGAAACAAATTAATTTGTTTTTTTTTGTGGTTACTTTATTATTTTTTTCAAATTTAAGAAAACATACGATTGACACAAGAGAGAGAGAGAGAGAGAGAGAGAGAGAGAGAGAGAGAGAGAGAGAGAGAGAGAGAGAGAGGAGAGAGAGAGAGAGAGAGAGAGAGCGCGTAAAATCCCTTTTGGGAAAGACAATGAATTTATACGTTGGAGCTGAGAATGGAGGTTAATTGTATGTATTTGATTTAACCCAACTTACGAACGTGTATGGCGATGGGCCTAAAACAGCAAATTAAGTAAACAAATTAACATTCATGAGTTCAAAGAAATTATTGGAAGACGACGTTCGTCAGACCCTGACGAAGGCAAATTAGTAAGGCAGAGAACTCCTTCCAGAAATCAAATAAGTCTTCACCATCCAGTAATGCGTTTTGTTGTTGTTGCAGATGTCAATGCTGACTGAGGTTGGAGGCGTTGAACACTTTCCACAACCTCTGGTTGTTGTTTTCTATGTCGGGGTCGGCGGCGTGGATCTCTTTCCACAGCCTTTTATTGTTGGTGTTGATGTCGGGCTCGGCGGCATCGATCTCTTCAGCCTCTCCTTCATTGCTATCTCTCGTCGCTTACGGGCTCTCCACAGCCGGGCTTCAGCCACAATGGACTTCATATCAAAGGGCAGCTCATGGAAGGGACGACAGAGTGCAAGTAGCATACTTCTCCTGCTTCATTTTTTCCAGACGTTGCCTTCCTCTTCCCATCCATTTTTGTTGATGATGTCGGTTTCATAAGACACAGAGTACAAGTGGTTGTTGTGATTGACTCTGGCTGCTGACTTTGCTCTTTCAGTCAGAAACAGATTGAATTTTTAGCATGTTGTGGTCTTCGGTACATATATAATATATAGAGTGAAAAATCAGTTTTTTTTCTTTTTTTTTTCCCATGTTCCCTTTTTTAATTTCTTTTCCTTTTGTTAAGGTTTCCTATTTCATAAACACGTAGTAAATTTGTTGACATTTTTTTAAAGCTTTTTTAAAAATGATTAATTCATTCATTTATGATCTGGTTTAGAAATTACTATTTTTTAAGAAAAGGAAAGCATTGAGGCGTGTTTAGATGTTTGATTGTTTCTATTTGTTTGAGTTTCAGTCTTCAACAATCAAATAGAACAGGTGATGGCTGTCCAAGGCAATGCTCCAATGACGGTTGTGTCCAGGCTGTGCTGCACGGGCCCGTTCCGCCACGATGCTGGTATTGCAGTGATGTACTTACAAAAAATGGGCTTTCAAATAAAACGGCCATGAATGATTTCAGACTCATCAATTCATTGTTCAATGTTTTATCTGGTTTATATGTTGGAAATGACACACGTATAGTAAGTAGAGCCCGTTTCTGTAATGTAATTAGCCCAAATGGCAATCATAATACACGCATGGATGGGGGAGGTTTGACCCAAATTTAAAGATGGCAACAAATTAAAACAACCGTTGCCCCATCCGATTGGGAAGCGAAGACTCAGTCATGGCTACATCTATTTTAGCAGCTACGAATTTGCTCTCTTTCCTCTCTCTCTCTCTCTCTCTCTCTCTCTCTCTGAAGTGTGAACAAGGCTACTCCTATTTAGCGCCTAAAATTGGTTCTCTCTCTGTCGCTCCTCCCTCTCTCTGAAGAGTGAACACGGCTACTCCTATTTAGCAGCTACGCCTACAAATTGGCTCTCTATTGCTCTCTCTCTCTCCCTCTCTCTCTCACTCAAAAGAGGTGTATGGCTCTTAACGCTACATCTGTGCACCGCAAGCTCTCAACCCCAACCTTCTTCTTCGGCGTCCACTCATGGGCTCTGATCCTCTTGCCATCACCTCGTCATCATTTTCATCCTCTGCCTCGTCGTCCTCCGCCGCCGCCTCCAAACCTCCCGGAATCTACCACCGTCCGCTCGAAGCTCGCTGGCTCCAAATGCTGGGCCATCCAGCGAGCTTTTCCACCTCCCCGTCACTGGACAGCCGCCTGCTCTCCCGTCCATGCGTGCCTCCATCGCCGAGGCCGGGCTCGGCGGGTACTGCGCCGGGAATGGCGCGGAGTTCGCGTTGGACCTGGACGCCATCGCGAGGCGTTTGGGGAGATTTCGGACCCCAAATGCGGAACTGCTACGCGCTGTCGGAGATCGGGCGGCAACGAACGGGTTTCCGATGGGACGCGATGGCTCCGGTGGCTCCGGGATCGTCTACCGCGGCGTCTTGGGGGACAACACGGCCGTGGCGGTGAGGAAGTTGATGGAAAGGTTAGTTATTTTTCAATGCTAAGTTGATGGAAAAATTTAAACCTGGACTATATGTTATACATGCATTAATCTAACTGACTGGTTAAACCTCTAGGAGCACTGATTTAAGTATTTAATTTGGTGCATCTTTTAGCTGTGAGTTGAAGCATTGAGAGCACGGTGAAGAGATTTGGGCATGCAAAGCACAGAAATTTGGTCATTTCCTCAGGCCATTCTACGGAAGGAGATCAGAGGTTGGCAGAGCTATCTATGGCCATAACATAACTACTGCATTTTGTGGGAGTTGAAATCAGACTATCTAATTAGTGCTTAAAATTGTGAATTTCATGCAGGTTGCTCATTTATGAGTATGTGGCAAATGGGAATTTGCACCAGTGGCTCCATGGATGCACGGGACATGCCAGCCCCAACATGGTCAAAAGGAGGATGAATATTATCATGGGCATTGCTAAAGGGTGAGCCATTGACATTCAGGGCATGCACTGTATTTTTTATTTTTTTTTTTTCAGTTTTGCATTCACAATTTCAAATGCAGTCTAGACACATTATTGGTCTCGCAGATTAGCCTACCTCCATGAGGATGTTGAACCAAGAATTGTCCATCAGAACTTAAAAATCCAACAATATATTACTAGATCAACAGTGGAATCCCAAGATCGCCGATTTTGGGATAGCCAACTTATTCTTCCCAATAAGGGAAGTGAAGCCATCACAGCGAGACCATCGGTCAGTGGATTCCAAAATGTCTACTTTCATTTCTGGGGTCATGTCATCAGTTAAATTTATGTGTGTTATCCATTTTGAATTTCAGTTATGTGGCACCGGAATATGACTCGAGTGGTGTTTTTACTGTCAAGAGTGATGTCTATAGCTTTGGCGTACTAGTGATTGAGATCATATCTGGGAGGATTCCGGCTGATTTCACTCAATCCCGAGTAATATTACAATAATCTTTTTTTTTTTTTTGGTTTTTTTACAATCCCTCATTGATTGTTTAGTGTCGTCTGAAATGAAATGAGTTTATATATGTGGGTGTATTTGCTGGATTGGTTGAAATCCATGATTGAACAACAAGAAATGGATCAGGTGCTGGATCCAAAATTGTGCGACAATCCATGTCATAATCCGCCCACTTCAAAGGAGCTCAAGCGGGTTCTCTTGCTTGCTCTCAGGTGTGCCGATTTGGATGCAGGGTGTAGGCCTGCAATGGGAGAGGTCATCCACATGCTTGAGCCTCGGGACCTACTTCTGCTCAGTGGAGTATGAAACTCCAACGCCAGCCATGAAACTGTGAATGCATTACTAAAGGTTTCCTTTCTCCTTTGAATTCCCGATTCGTTTTACTGTGTTTTTGATGGCTGTTTTTGCATCCACAATTGCAGGATCACCAAGTCAGGAGAGCAATGTCTTTCCTGAATGAGCATTGAGCAATAGAATTAGATGAGAAGCTGCAAGTTTAGAGGTTAGGTTATATAAAATTTCGTGATAATTATGAGACGAATTGTATAGTTTAAGGTTAGACATTTCAATGCTTAATTTGTTTATGTTTTATTAATGTGAAAATTTCACTTCATTTTAGTTGATGTGATTGAACATCCATTTTTTTTTAAATATTTTTATGAAAATATATCTAGTTATTATTATTATTTTGTAAAGTAAACCATGAACAAATCTTGGCCAGACCTCAAAAACGCGTATGAAAAAACATCCAGAACTATGGAACGATGATGAAAACATGTGACATTAACTATTTCACAGTTCTTGAGAATTGAGAGAAGAACAAGACAGCACGAGCAGTTAAAATCGATGGTTTTGGGGATTGGAAATCGGCTTTGCTGGCATACTCTCTGCCTCTCATTTGCTCGACACTTGTGTTTGTTTGTTTTTGTCTCTGTACTCAACGCATCTTCTCCCAGTCCCACCGTGCCAGTAGTGAAGGTGGATTTTTGGTGAAATTACCTTTTCGCCACCATAAAGTATAGTTATATATTTTGTTGTAAACTATAAAAGTAAACTATGAAGGCACGGAACGGAACGAACAATATTATAACTATAATATTATAAAGGCTCATAAAAGTAAACTAATTTTGTGGGACCTGTGCGAAAAACTATGGCTATGTTTGGTTGGGTGTTTTGGTTTTCGGTTTCCGAAAATTTATATTCGGCTATTATCAAAATTTGTCATCCAAAAACTCGTTTATGTGTTTGGTTATTGTTTTTTGCGTTTTTGTATTTCGTTCAGCCAGGTGGCCAGAAAAGAAGAACTCGACGCCATTGGATCCTGAACTCCACGACTGGATCCATCACCCTCCGCCACCGGAAAAGCGTTGTTGGAGCGGACGAGCGTCGCCACACGGCAGGGAGGGTGGGGGCGGCAGATCGGGCGCGTCGCTAGGCGGTCGTCGCGTGCGCAGGCGTCACGCGCGCAGAGGGCGTCGCACAGAGGCGTCGCACGCGGAGGCGTCACATGCGGGGCGTCACGCGCGAAGAGGCATCGCGCGCAGAGGGAAGATCGGGCGTAGGGGGCGTCTCGCGCAGGGGGTGGGTGGGCGCGTTGGCGGTGGCGGGCTGGAAAACTAATGAAAACAAAAACAAAAATCAGGAAACATCCAAAAAGATGTTTCCATTTTATTGCATTTGAAAACGTTTTGTTTTCAAAACAACCCAAAGAAAACAGCCGCCAAACAAGTGCAGTAGGGTATTTTCTATATTTAAGTGCAGAAAACCAAAAACAAGTATAGGAACCAAACACGCTCTATATGTTTTATATATTTTTATTTTATAAACACAAAAAAAGGATATGAGTCTATGATAATAAAATAAGATGCGTACGAAATTGTGTTTCATATCGGAAGAAAAAAAAGTTAATAAGCTTATATGGTAAGCGGCCCAAAATGTCACAATGCATTTTAAAGTTGTGTGGGCCAATGTGGTGAGCCCAAAGCGAATAATATTGTGATATACGAGTGGACTTGCGCCTTGGCCCAATCATAACAATTTTATATCAGAGCTTGGTTGTCTTCGTCTGGTGTTTCATTATATCAAAAGTCTTCTCGATGTAGTCTATGGCCGAGCGGCATGCCCCGTGGTGTGTGGCGGTATTAGTTTGGAATACAAATCCTTGTCTTCATGTGATTTAATCGGTCTGCTCTCAATTAGAACGTACATTGAGGGGAGCTCTCATGACGACCCACATGGTGGTAGCTCATCAGTTTCATATGTGCGTCTCTAGCCTATGTTGTAGTTCGATATGTGACAAGGGAAAAATTGTTAGAGAATTGTGTCCTATATCGAAAGAAAAAGAAGAAGTCAATAAGCTTATATAGCGAAAGCAGGCCCAAAATGTTAGAACACGTTTTACAACCGTGCGGGTTGATGTGGCGAGCCCAAAGCGGATAATATTGTGACATACGAGTGGGCCTGCGCCTTGCCTAATCCTAACAAGGTGTTTGTTTATATTTTTGTATCAAATGCAAAATGCGAGGACGTTTTTAAAAAAAAACTTAA
This sequence comes from Taxillus chinensis, assembly GCA_023512835.1. Classification (NCBI taxonomy): domain Eukaryota; kingdom Viridiplantae; phylum Streptophyta; class Magnoliopsida; order Santalales; family Loranthaceae; genus Taxillus; species Taxillus chinensis. Next base: position 12,372,665 of record CM042092.1, read on the forward strand.
GGTGATTGAAATTGGATGTTAAATTAAATTATTAAAATTATTTACTTTTAATTTCATAAAAAAATTAAAATAATTTATATGCTAAATGTATTTGATAAATTTGATAAATAATAAATTTGATGTAATTATTTTTAAAAATAATAAATTTGATAAATTTAAAAACATGTATAAGTAATGAACATTCATATAAAACTTGCAAAAAGTTGCCTATGCAATTGCATCTGGCGTTGATACATGAATATCAAGTGCCCTACTATTTACTTTGCAATATTCACATATAAAAAATGAAATAAAAAGCAGGTGGATGCGGTAGCAATACAAAGCCTATACGAATGAGCCACATGAAAATGAAGTGGGGGAACACATGCTTGGGGACAACATCTAGTGGGAGCAACATGGACACATCACTAAGCTAAGCAGCTCCTTATTAAGCCCATAATTCCATTATTCCCTTCACCTCCCGTAAATATATATATATATATATGTATAAATACCCTGGCGTGTTGGTGGCCAAACCACCAATGAAGATGTGGTCTTCATGCATTTAACTCCCTCCCTCGCTATCTCCCTCTTTCTTTCTCTCTCTTTCTTTATCTCATCAATACATCGATCCGATCATCTTCCCTTCTGAGTTCTGAGTTCCGAACCCACCACCTCTCTCTCTCTATCTCTCTCCTCCTCCGTTCTGTACTGAACCCAAGTTTTCATGGCGGCAGGAGTGTCTCAGGCGGCGAGCCTGGACGCGTTTCTACTCAGCCGAAACGCGTTTCACCTGCCCTCAAACCCCGTTTCGCTGTTCCTCCGCTCCATTCGGCAACGGGACACCCCGTTTCGAAACGGAAGGAGGGGGAGTTTGGCGGCGTGCTTCGCTGTGGGTAACCCAAGAGGAGAGAGCAGTTCCCAGAGAGCGAATCGGACGGTGGATGGAGGCGGCGGCGGCGATGAGGGTAAGAGTCGGGATCAGATCTCGGCCGTACGCGTGGGGCAGACACAATCTAGGAAGAAATCGGAGCGTCTCACGTACCTTGTAGCGGCAATCATGTCTAGCTCTGGCATTGGTTCCATGGCCATTATGGCCGTTTATTACCGATTTTATTGGCTTATGGAGGTTATTATTTACTTCTTCGATCTTTTAAATAAAAAATAGAAAAAAATGTTTTGTTTTTTTATTATTCCCTCTGTATTTCTCTGAAATTTGATTGTGCTTCATTTAATTTAATTAATTACAGGGGGGAGAAATTCCTTGGTCTGAAATGTTTGGTACATTTTCTCTGTCTGTGGGCGCTGCTGTAAGTCCCTTTGATGTTCTGTGTTCTCACTTCTCACCTCATTAAATACAAACTTTAAAGCTTTGTGGGTTTGGTGGTTTGATTTGGGGGTGGGTGGGTTCTGTGGAATTGTAGGTGGGGATGGAGTTTTGGGCGAGATGGGCGCATAAAGCTCTCTGGCACGCCTCTTTGTGGCACATGCACCAGGTTTGCCTACTCTGCTCCTCTCTTTTATCTGATTGATTCCCCTTCCTCCTTGCAATGTTTGGTTTGGTTGCTGGGACAAAAAATGAAAGAACATTCAGAGAAAGTTGGGCATGACACCCCCGCCCTTCACCACTGCTTCGCTTTCTTGGTGTGCTTTTATTAATTAAGTAGCTGCTTGGCTTGGCTTGGCTTGGCTTGGCTTGGCTTGTCTTGTGGGGTTGAGACTCGAGTCTCACCATGACCATGCTTTTGTTGTTCATGTTTTGATCAGTCGCACCACGAACCGAGGGAGGGTCCATTCGAGCTCAACGACGTGTTCGCCATCATAAACGCTGTTCCGGCCATAGCACTTCTCTCCTACGGCTTCTTCAACAAAGGCCTCACTCCTGGTCTATGCTTCGGAGCTGTAAATCTCTCTCCCACCCAACTTCTCAAATCACACTCACGATCTGGTTGTCTATTTCTTTTCTTTTCTTTTCTTGAACATTTAAGTATTATAAAGTGAGATCCTTGCTCGATTAATTCCTTGGGAATTGGGTATTTGAGAGGACATGAACAGCAGGACACTACGGACCAAACAAGTGAACAACAACATGGAACACAAATGTTATTAATTTTCTAAATTGTTATTATTATGTTTGTTTGTTTTGCAACCCTTTAATTAATTGTTAATTACTATGTATGTGCTTGTTGTGCTTCCCCATTTATATAATAGGGTCTTGGGATTACCGTGTTTGGCATGGCGTATATGTTTGTCCACGATGGCCTTGTTCACAAGAGATTCCCGGTGGGGCCCATTGCCAACGTACCATACTTCAGAAGAGTTGCTGCAGCACACCAAGTAAACCTGCACCTCTCCCGCATACAAATATTTCATTCTTTTTTTTTCTCTCTCTCTCTCTCTCTCTCTATATATATATATATACATGTGTTTTGGTTTTTTTTGTTTCCCTCCTGTTTTGGTTTTTGTGATGGAATCTAACGGCCACGATCTTCTTTGATTATCATTTCCGGTCACAAATCAGATCCATCACTCCGACAAGTTCGATGGAGTCCCATATGGTCTATTCCTAGGGCCTAAGGTTTTGACTCATTCCCTAATTATTTTTTAATTGATTTAAAACAACAATCCTATGTTCCAAAAAATTTCATGTATATTTCATTGATAAGCGGCGCTTTAACACACCCCCATGCATCTACTTTAATTTCTGTAGACATTTAAGTTCAAAGTTTATATAACATGCACGTAGCTTTTTTATTTTTATTTTTTTAAAAAAAAATAATTTAAATACACGGGTCGTCACAAATGTAAGGAAATTTGAAATGCAGGAACTTGAAGAGGTCGGGGGCGCTGAAGAACTAGAAAAGCAGGTCAACCGGAGAATCAAGTCTTACAACTGATGATGGCTAGAAGACGATGAATATGATAATATGAATCATAGCGGTCGACATATCATGTTCATGCGGGAATAGAGACATTTTATGGCTTGTGTGCAATTTAGTTGAGAGTGAAATTGATCTTTCGGTTTTGATGTTTTTCTTGTGTGATGCACATAACGTAAACACAGGAATTAAAAATACGAGAGAGAAATTTAAGGATATACACAGAACCCATGCCTAAAACCCCTAATCAACCCATGGAACGCCTGGGAATTGAGAACACAATTATTGAGTTGGGGTTGCGGTTTGTAATTATCATTATATTAATATAATGAACTGCTGAGTTGTTCTCTCAGCAAAAGCACTAAGAAAAATCCTCCCTGCGGTTGTAATTATCATTATATATATATATATATATCTTATTATATAATAGGAATATACTAACTGTTGGTTCCGGAGATATTTAGATGGGTGAATACATTTGTTGTAAAATTTAGCTACTCATTTTTTTTATCTCATCAATTAATAGAGTCGATAATTTATTGAATATTTTAGTAACATATTAATATTTTTTTATATTTTAAAATAATTTTAAAAGGGTAATGAGGACATTTCCGTGTAAATTAACTGTATAATTTACTTACATATAGTATTACTTTTCATGTACGTAAGAAAAGTCTATTTGTATATAGGTGTAGGAAATTTATACATAAACAATTTTTCTATGGATGAATTGTTATGAATAAAAAAATTTTAAAAATAATAATATTAATTCAACGGTAATAAAGATGTCACTGTGTAAATTAAAAATTTTAAAAATAATAATATCAAATTAATCGTAATGAAAATGTCACCATGCGAATTACTTGCAATCATTGATGAGTATTACTTTTCATGTATGTAAGGAAAAGTTTATTTGCGGGTAGGTTGTGTGAGAAATTCTTACAAGAATACTCATTCACCAATCGAATTGGTATGAATAAAAAATTTTAAAAAATAATAATATCAATTTAAATGGTAATGAATATGTCTAAATTACTTGCACGTAGCATTAATTTTCATATAATGTGTAAGATCCACACCTAATGAACCGCAGCGCAGTTGACAACGACGATGAAGCCTTTGTAACCAAAAGCACAAAGAGGATTCTTAAAATCTAAGTGGAAAGAGCAAAGGAGTCTAAACCGGTGGAGATCAGAGGCGGTTGTAGAAGCAGGTGAGAATTGGCACTAATTGACAAAGTCGACATTCCTTACATACATGAAGAGTAGTCTTGTGAAACGAAGTGCTACAATTGGTGCTTATTATTATTATTTGCAATGAACCAGCTATGTAATTACACACACTCAACATAGGGTAATTAACACTACTCTTAGTTGGATTAAGCAAACGGTGATTATTGATCGAGAGGCAATGCTGGGTTGATGATGAGAGTGTAACGATTTCAATCAAGAAATTAAACAAAATAAATGAAGAATTGATCCATTGAAGATGAAAAGAATAGTTCAAAGTCTCTATTTAACAGAGAGAAGCCTCCGAACAAGTCAAGTATGCATTTATACAAATCCCACTAGCCGTTATAATTTAATCTCCTCGTGTATGTAATGAGGATTAGGGGCAATGGCTACATAGCAAATGACATGCGCGAAAGAGAAGAATTGAATTCGAGTGTCTGTGTGGGTAGATTGATTATTTTATTCTGAAAAAATAAGAAAATAATTTTGCCAACCATTTTAATGAACAAATTATATGTATTTAAGAAAACAAATAAATAATTTTCCCTTTGTAGGCAGGCATGCATCCTTCATCCAACAATTAAATAGTCGTGAGTGGCAATGTGGCATCGATCGCTGTCTTGGAGTTGGACTTGAACACCCAAAGGCATTATTTATTTCGGGGGGTGGGGGACGTGCGGGTGTGGGGGGCAAAGACACTTGCACGCAACATCAAAACCCAACTCTTCGCTTGCTTATCCAATCCGCTGATTACGGTCGCAGTTTCAATCTTGATTAGCACAATTAAAATCCGGTGCGTTTGCACTAAAACAAAACAATTAAACAAACCCACGTCCAGTTAATGTTATTAGCGGTTGAGCGGTGCCTACAACCAGTACATATTTCATCGACAAAGCGGGAGACACGCTAGATGTGCCCGGTCTAATCCTTAAAGTGGCGTTAATGCGCGTGTGCTTATCTCAGCTTTCACCCAATAATAATAAAATTGTAAATTAAAGTGAAATGCATCACGAAAGCCATTGCCCATTGGAGCTGTTGGATTGAAGCCATCGTGCCATTTTCGACGATCGGATTTCAATTGGCGGAGGAGGGGATTAAAAGTAATTGCCATTCCCGTGTTTCTAATTTATATTTTCCCATATACCGCTTGCATAATTTCATGTCATGTCACATTGTCATCTCATGTCATGTCATGTCATGGGGTGAAAAATCAAATTTTTGCCCGACTACAGCTGACGCCTTGACGGTTCCAAATGACTTCAAAAGCATGTTAAAAGTGAGTTGGGAAACCCAAAACGAGGGGATAGCCTACCCATTTTGTTGACTATCCGATTGAAGTTTTAAAAGATGGGAAAAGCATATAAAAATATATATGGTAGTGAATTTGTATTTTTCGTTGGAGAGTAGATTAACCCTCTGTTGTGTTGGAGTATGTGACTCATTTAAGGTGGATTGAGAGATATCAGTAGAAGGCTGGTCAAGCGGGTGAAGCATCGCAGAGTGAGGGAGTGGACTTGGGGAATTAATAGCTATATATATTGATGTAAACCCTAATGATGTATAGTAGTTGAGAATAATAAACAGAAATGTCGTCTCTCTTCCATGGACGTATCCGATTTTGGGGAATCACGTAAAACTTGTGTTCTTGTGCAATCGTGCGTGTGCGTGTGTGTCGATCTAAGTTTTATAGTAAGCTATAAAAAAAAGATAGAAATAAAAGAGATAAAAAAGAGGTAGAAAGAAAAAATGAGTAGAAAAAAAAGGATAGAAAATGAGTGTGATTGGTTGATATAGAAAAGAGGAAGAAATCGTATTTTAATTATAGTATTGAATTTTTTTATTATTATTACTTTGTCATCAAGCAAAAAAGCTATACCGGCCTGGCACTGTTTGTTTTCTGCTCAAATTCACGCCAATTTGGTGTGGAAATTCTACATGAAGTTTGAGACACTTTTTAGGCATAATTTAAACTTTTCTATGCCGACCAAGCGAGGGAAAATTACATTTCTATACTTTTTCTGCCCTGCTTTTCCTTTTCCATATGTTTTCCGCGTTAGCCAAGCAGAGGGTAAGAGGGTAGGGACTCACGATATTCTATTCTAATCCTATTTGTTATTACCCATTTGCTTGGCAAAGTAGGAAAAAAAAACTAGAAAAATTTAATTTGATGAAAATATAGAAAGAAAATATGTGAAAAGAAAATAAGTATAAACAAATAGTTGTTTGGTTGATGTAAAAAATAAGTGAAAGATGTATTTTTTATAATGTAAATAAATTTTTACAAAATATAAAAAAATATAATATGAAATATCCATTTGATCAAATTATGATATTATTAACATTAAGAAGATATGGATAGTTTTGAAAAAATATTCTCTTTTCCATATCAATTTTCTATGTTTAGGTAAAGAAAATAGTGCACACATACCTATGCATTTTTTGCCGGTCCCTATGCATTTTCTATAACACTTCTTTATCTACCAAACAAAGAAAAAAATGTTTTTCACTCACTTTTGATATTCCATGCCAATTTCAATAGTAACCAAGTGGGGGGGTATAAGTGTTGTTGTTATTGTTGGATTGTGAGGACATAGGCTCAGGGCAGCCCACTCCCATTTCACTAGTTGGCATGTTGGCCATGACATTATTAGTGGTAAATTGTGAGGGTAGAAGCTCTAGGATAGTTTCATCAAATCCACGTTGGTTGGTAGAGGAAAATGACTGTGTTTGATATAATGTTAGTTTTAAAATATGGTTAACTGGTTTCCTTCACGCCGAACTCTCACATAAACTCTAAACCAGTTATCGTCATCATCCTCCAACCTCTCAAATGATGTTTTACATAGTAATTATTAAATTTTAAATTTGTTACTTTTTTTTACTTACCATCGCGTAATAAGTATTACAAGTAATTTGAGTTTGTTGAAGCATGTGTGTATTTGACTAGTATTCAAAAGCAAATCAAATATTATTTGATCACGTTAAAGTTGTGACCCAAATGTTATTTTCAAATAAAATAAGGTTGAACAATTATCCTATCTTAAATTAATTGGCTGAAATTATGGCATTTCTTATTAATAATTACAAGGTCTCATAAGTCGGAATAAAGAAAAAGGTCAGTGAGATGAGTGATGACTGAACGAACAAGGCAAGCCAAGGGATCATTATTTATTGCGGCCCTACAAAATTAAAATTAATGCATAATAATGACTTGCATTAAGCCACAAGCAAGTGATAATAATTAAAGTAATGCACAAATGATAAAAGCTTCTCTTAAGCCGATGTCAGATGTGGACCAAAAGTGTTTACTTTTCTTGTTTTGACCTACACAGATATCTGAAATCTGGACCCTTGATTCCTTGAACCATGGATCCTGATCGTTGGCTAATTAGTCGGACGATCGACGGCTTAAGATCCCCCCCAATCTGGGGTGGACATTGACGCTGGCCGCAGGCGAAAAAACCCGCCTGCTGCCGAGTTTCTTCGTCGTCTTCGCTTCGCAAAACAAAAATGATGAAAGAAAAGTCAAACCACACCATCTACCGCCACGTATCCACCCGGATCTTCGAATTGACGATATTGCCCTCGCTTCCCTTCGCCTCTCGCGTCTATTTCATGTGACCAATTATGTGTCCTCTCTCTCTCTCTCTCTCTCTCTCTCTCTCTCTGTCTTGCCGTCCGTTTCTGTAGATCCGAACACTACCAAGACCAATCCTGTTTTTTCTACTTTCTTTCCTCTGAGATCACATAAATTCTCTCATTTCTGCAATTTTGTTCAGGTTTGTTGTGTTTTTGTTTTAATTTTGGTGTATTACTTTGTGATTGAGGTTAAGGGGTGGTTGGATCTGTTGCATGTTTAAGGGGAGTGATTTATGCTGCTGTATTGGGAATTGGGATGTTTCCGCATCTGGGTCGTGTAGATCACATGAAGTGTTTTGTGGGATTTATTGTAATTAGGGATCTTAATACAGTTCTCTAACTAGATCTAACAATAGAAGTTTTGTTTGTGGGGGGGTGCTGCTGATGTGATTGAAATTGGGAGCTGTCTGCTCCCTTTTGTGTCTGATGCTGTTATGGTTATATGGGAAACCTGATATTCTGTTATGTTAAGTTGTATAGTTGCTGCTTAGTATTGATAAGCACCACCGACTAATCTTCTTAGGCGCTAGGCGGTAGACTCGGACCGAAGTAGCTCCACCAAGCCTATTTTAGGAGCTTTCCTGGATATATTGTGACTTTTGAGGACTAGAAGGTGATCGGGGGAGTCTATTTTTTTTTCAAATGCCTATTTAAGACGTTAAGTGTTTGGAGACATGTTTATTAACAGTTTTATGCTTGTAGACACCTTTTACATTTGTTTATAAGCAAATAAAACAAAAACAAACACCCTCGTAGTTCGTGAGATTGATACATGTTTCCTTTTAAATGGGGTTGGATGTAGTCTTGTAGCCTGCTGGCCGGAGAGAAAATATTTAGTTGTGTTTATACTTAGGGCTTGAGAATTCTTCATCCAGGGAATATTTTCTGCGCCCCAGTTTCCTATTTGGGTTTAATACTTCTCAATTTCAACCATTTATGGAGTCGGTGTGGTGGAGCTTTGTGGCACTAGAAGTTGTCACCATGAATAAGAAATCATTGTTAAACCGTATCTATAAAAAAAAAATTAAAATAAAGAATAAGAACTATTGTTAAATCCTGTTTTTATGTCATCAATACATTGTTGCCACCTTTCCTTTATTCAAGCAATATCCTTGGGTTTTGCTACTGATTATTCAAGTTTATTTGTTATAATATCGTGATTTATTGCTGGTTGTAGACCTTTTCACTTAACAGTAGTGAAAGTCAGGTGTACAGTTTGAATTGAATTTATTTTCTGTGTGTCAGTTGCTATGCGTTTCAAACTTGCCTTCTTTGGTTGAAATGCCATATCCCTTTTGGAATGCATTAATTTATTATTTGACTTGGGTTTTTTCAACTGATAAGATTTTATCATTTGACTTACCAAGGCTTGAATAAGCTTGATTTCAATGATTTGTTAGATGCTGATGTGTATTTTGGTTTCATATTGTTTGGGAATGCATAAGTGCAATTTTGTTGATGCTTTTCTTACTGCAGGGGGAGTAACGTCATGTGAACTGTTTGAGGTAGACTGTAGTTGTCATTTTTTCTACTATTATCAAATTATTGGTTTTCTTGTACACGGAAGATGGGTAAATGCAAGGGCTGTGGGAAATTTGGAAGAATGGTGCCAAAGGATCGCTCTGTTAGTGTTTACCGGTTTTCTCTTCTGCTGTCTCCTGTTGTCTCTGTTTGGGATTGTATTGTTCGCAAGATGAGGTATTCCTTCAGACCTGAATGGGTGTAGCTGTCAGATTTCTTGTATTACGATAAGTTGGAAATACATTATAGTTAAAATTACTGTTGAATAGCAAGAAGAGAAAGAACAGCTTTAGATAAAATGTGTACATTTTAGTAGCGTGGGGAAAACAACTTTGTGCACACTTAGTTTAGTTGCTATAGAGGCTTTTAATGTTTTCAGACAACATGGAATGTACGAAAGTGTCATCTGTTGTTAGAAAAGTGAAGAAGAAGCAGGTGAGAGATGAGCTGGACCGTAAGAAGCAGGCTGAAAAGAAAAAGAGGCGATTGGAAAAAGCCCTTGCTACTTCTGCAGCCATCCGGTCTGAACTAGAAAAAAAGAAGCAGATGAAAAAAGAAGAGCAGCAAAGGCTGGATGAGGAGGGCGCTGCAATTGCAGAAGCAGTTGCTCTGCATGTCCTACTTGGAGAAGATGCTGATGATTCATGTAAGATCATGCTCAAGAAAAATGAAGCGTTGAACCAATGGGATTGTTCAAGCAATGTTGACCTAATTATAGGTGGAACAAGAGCAGACCTTGCCAAACCAGGCCGTGCCGGGTATTCTGTTGAAGGGATTAGTTGGGCTTCTAACACACCTACAGAATCTGATGGGGATAATTTTGGGAACAATGAATGGTCTCTTTCATCTGGTAATTTTGGAAGAGAAGTCCATGAGTCATATTTTGATGATGGGAGTTTGGATGCAACCGGAATCTCCACTGGACTTATTGCAGCTCAAGCATTGTCTTCACTTCATATTGTCTAAGAGGCAAATGCGGATTCTAGTCTTTAATATTGGTAAGGAGTTGAAGATGTTCAGCTATGCAATTTGGTCGTAGGATCTTGATTATGGTATTCAATGGCGGTTTGTATATCTCTATAATCGTGCCGCCATTGCTTTCCCATAATACTGAACACAGCACCGCGGTATGTCTGTGCTCTCAACCACACAACACCCCCCCCCCCCCCCCCCGCTTTATTGGCTTGTTTTTGTTTCCCACTCTCAGAGGCATCACCCTGTGGAGTGATTTGCGTGGACGCATTCTGTATCGCCCTTGTATTATGACTTCTTCTTTTTCAATATGTAGTGGCTTAGTTGTGTGTTTCCATTTTGAATTTTATTTTTATTGGAGTTGGTATTTTTAAATGGAATCAAAGACTTTTGGGGTGAAAAGATAACAAAATTAAAAAATTATCAATTCTAGAATTCATTCACTATGTAAGTTTTCAGTTTGGTTCATTAGTTGTTGATTGTCATTTATATTCAATTAAGAATAATCAAATAAAGTGACAAATGATACTTTAATAGTTTTATAAAGTGTCTTAATTAGATATTATGCTAATAGATATGGAATCAGTAAGATAATTTATTTACTATTAATACTTCTAATGTTTGTATTAATTTCGACTCATTTGATATTTCCCTTGTTAATTGTTATGTCTCTTCTTAAAGTTGGTGTGTATAATGACTATCGACAATGGACAAGGTATCTTAGTTGGCGTGAACGTGATGAATTCTTTAAATATATATCATATTATATAATATATTGATTGTTAATTGTTAATTAAATTGCTTAAACTGTAAATTAATTTGAATATATTAATTTTTTTTATAATATAAAATTAAATAAATTCTAAAATCATGTATTTTTAATTTATACGATTTAGATTTACGGTCTGATAAGTTTTGGGACTACTCCTAATGTCTACTAAAAAATTAATTATTTTTTTTAAATTTATATATTTAAACAATTTTTTATTTTTCTATATAAATATATATTATAATAGGTTTTTTAATTTATTATTTATATTATTAAAATAATATTTTATATTATTTTTTATTTAATAATAATTTTTTATAATTTAATATAAAATAAAAATAAATATTATGAAAAATATAAAATAGAAAAGTGATAAAAATTTTTATATATAATTTAATAATTATATAAAAAGAATAGTATTTTTAATAAAAAAAATATTATAAGAAAATTAAATATAATATATTTATTGTGAGAATATTTTTTTGAACTTTTATTTTTTTTAAATATATAAAAATAAACTTATATAAAACATATGCTACTAATGTTTTTATATTGTAGCCAACTAATCCTACTAAAATCCTCTTGCATCACGTAACTTGAGTAAGGTGCCCCATAGGTCATATTGGTGGATCACACTATGAAATCATTGAATGTACAATATCTTTTTTTTATTATTATCTATTATTGATGGTCATTATCTCGTGAATTGAGACCCACAATTCTCACGCAGACAGTTGCATCCGTGGGCATCTTTGGTTTGATTACTCCAATCCGTGTTATTCCCATTAAATTAATCATTACTATCTTTAAATTTTAATGCAAATTATAATTTGTTAATAATTTTATAATTTATTAATAATTTTATATTGAATTAATTATTAAATTTATTAAAATAATAATATAATATATAAAGTAAAATTATAAAAATATTAAAATAAACTTTTAATAAATATAAAGTGATACTTCATATTTTTTTATACATTTATAAAATTATACATTTAAATATGATAATAATTAATTTAATGTTAATGCTCTTACTTTATTTTTGTTCATGTATTTTAGGTGGGTAGTGGGAGTGATGTATTTGGTATTGCATATAAGAACAGATGTGCTTCAATTCAAATGATGTGGTCGATGCCTCACCTAAAACGGTTTTAACAACACTCTATTCTCCTTTCTATTTATGTTGAGCGAAAAATTAGGGAAAATATGTTTGAACCCCACTTTATTTTTATTGGGAAATGTGTATATATATACCCACGCAAAATGTGTTCATGTGAGGAGGTGTTTTAATTTTTTTTATCCATTAACAAAATAATCCTCACTATAATTTTTTTTCTCTTTCCATCGAATAAAATATATATTTAAATAAATACAAACCAATAAATTTTATTTCCAACAATATAAGATTAGTTATACGAAAAGACACATAAAATTTATATTTGATTTAAAACACAAATATTTCTTTTTAAAGTATTCTTATCATTCGCTATTTTTTTTTAATTTAATAATTTCATTATTATTTTTCTTGTCACTCTCAAATTTCAAGAGAATGTGACTTTCTCGTACCCTCATTCCAAAGATTAAGAAATTAATAAAAAATAATGATATGAATCCTGTATAAGAATATTCTTGTATATAAATTTATGTGGGTGTAGACTTTGTGGTGCTTTTAAATGTTGAATAGGATTTAAATCTGGTCTTTGGTGTGTGTATATAAAAGCGAACTTCATTCTTAATTGTTTTAAATTAGTAACAACCAAAAACAAGTAGGGAGTACAGTTTTCTTTATATTATTAACTTCAAATAAAGGAAAATGTAAACACTAGCTTGTAATGTAAATGTAAATTGATTAAGGGGCCTGACAGTGATGGACCTTAGTGACGGTAAGTTTATAGTTAAAAATAATATTACTTAAACTTGTTTTCCTTGTAACAACCAAAAAACAAGTAGGGAGTACAGTTTTCTTTATATTATTAACTTCAAATAAAGGAAAATGTAACACTAGCTTGTAATGTGAATGTAAATTGATTAAGGGGCCTGACAGTGATGGACCTTAGTGACGGTAAGTTTATAGTTAAAAATAATATTACTTAAACTTGTTTTCCTTGTAACATGTATTGATAGAGCATTCATAAAAACAAATTATACAAACTCACGGGTGTACACACTTTCACAATTATTGACAACAATAACGCACGAACCTTATTCTAATAATCGAAATTAAAGTCATGAAAGAAAGATAAAACTATATTAAACACCGAACAACCCTTTGCAAATAAATAAAATAAAATCGATTTAAAAAAAAAACTTCACGTACTGTTGCTTGCCACCTGCGTAAATCATCAGCATAAATGTTTTGTTGGCCCATTATCTTTTATTTTGATACAATAAATACAATCCGTGAATTTAGTACGTATATAAAAAAATAAAACATGTTTGAGACCAACAAAATCATCACTGACGTAAATTTAGTTATGAACAGTAACTGAATAGATTGAGCAGGCATGATGAGTGGCGTAAGCAATGCAACTTTCATCTGAACAGGAAAAACGAATTCTACGGAAGTTCACAAAGAATTATCAATTTTGCTTTGCATGGTGTTTTTTACATACACACAACAAAGACCCTTTTTCTGGGGGGGGGGGGGTGCGAAACTACTTCCTTGGCGAGTTCACTCGTACTGGGAGCATCTACACACCTCAATCAGCACCACCTTGTCCTCGTTGCCGAGGTTTGTCATCACTTTCATGTCCAATCTCTGAGCTGCTAGATGGTTTGGAAATGATGTTTTTCAGCCAAGCACCCTGAATCTTGGGGGTGCCCCCATTTAAATTGTCTGAAGACTCGTGCATATCTGCACTGTTTGAAGCCATCCCAGCAAGGAATCGATATGCCACTTTGCTTGCGGTGACGATCTCTGTCTTTGCTTGTCTAAACTGCAAACGCACCAACTAGATATTCAGATCAAGTTACCGTACCAGCCTGACATTAGGGCCTCCGCCGCAAACAATGGATTAAATAGAAATCTGATATTTCAAACGAAAACTCAGTCTAATTATCTAAACCACTAAAACTATGCATGATGGGAAAAAGTTCATCATTACAAGGACAATCAACTGTAATTTAATTCATCGACATTGTCATTAAATAAAGACATGCAAAACCACGAAAGAAAGAACAAAAACAATAACTCTTTTGGTATCTGAAAACAGTAACTGGCTAAAAGTGTTTTCCAGAATGTATTAACCAGAAACATCAGTAAGCAAACATACAGGAAAAATACATATATTATTTATTAAAAAAAAAAAAGCTCATACGAGAAAACACTAAGATGAGCTTGCTTGTGTAGTAGCGCAGAAATATTGTATTGATTAAAGCCAACGATGACAGACACAAAATACAATAGAGCAGCTCACCCGTAGTGCTGTAGTTCCCGCTACTTCCATGGCAGCATCACCAGCATGTGCAAACCGATTAACCCATCCTGTTAGAAAGAATGTAAGAATGCAGAGTATAATAAAAAAGGTTGGATCTCTTATTAAAAATATTTTCAGGCCTTGAGATTCTGACGCATCAATGCAACTGTCAATCATAATATATTTGAAACATTTAGGGGCATCATTTTAAGATATTTATCAGATAAATAAGAAGTATTCTTGACTCCATTTTTTTATAGGTAAGATATTTTGTGAGTTTGTAACAATAAAACAATCCCTTTTTCATTCATGGAGAAAATTGTTCATAACATAAATCTGGGTACAGATTTATAGGAATGGAAACAAATTCATGTGCTATGAAACTTTCCACGGCACCAAAAAACAAAAATGCATGTCTTGAATTAGTTTGGGTTACTTACAACCAAATTATAGCTCATCCTCATTTAATTTTAGCTATGAATATTCTACATTATGTTTCACTGTGATTTATGTCAGAGTATATACATGATTTCTAATATCTTCAGTTTTACAACTAGGAAAAAACATGCAAGTTCTGAGGGAAATGAATTTACCTGGAATTTTTGGCACACCCAGCCTCTCACAGAAATCATCACAGAAGTGATTACAGTTCTTTGCCAACAAGTCATAAGAGTTTCCAGGCCACTCTCTGCTAAGCTCTCTCAGGATTTGATTCACCTTGGATTTGGAAAAGCTTGTTTGTCCAAGGACTATGCACTCCCGATATTTATACATACTATTTTTAGTAGATGGGCAACAGAAAACCCCAGTTCCTTGTTCACAGAAACCAAATGACCACTCTTCGCCTCCATAAACCTGTTTATCATACCTTCGATTATTATATTTCAAGAAGCGTCATAGTTTTATATGCATATGGTGCAATAGCTTATCAACTATTTCATATTTTAATGTCTACATTTAGAAATTAATGACGCAGGACACTAGGGGCAGATTTTGGCTAAGTAATTAACCTAATGAAAAATAATATATTAACGAAAGAGGAAGGAATTGAAATACTAGGGCAATTCAACCCTAGAGAAACCACTATCCTTGAAAGACAAAAAGTATTGATTGCGAACAATTTGTAGAGTAATTTCAATATCAAGGTATGTTTTACAAATGAGGTTTCACCCTTATTTATTGGGTTACAACTTACAAGCCCTCTGGGAAATTAAGAAAAAAAGTCACTTAGGACAAACTCATAAGATGTTATTTAAGAACAGGGAAATTAAAGCCATAAGATGAAAATGCATAATGAATAAAATATAAGGGGAAAACATAGAGCATACGAGGTGAAAGGGCAAAATACAAATGCTCTCTAATGTAGATATAACTCCTAGATCATTCATGACAAAATCATGTCATGGATTGATCTCTATCAATTAAATTCTCATAAAACAATGCAATTGAATTTTGGCATGCCTAAGCAATAAAAATATGATACATCTAATCACAAAAGACATAGCCTGCAAATGCGACCAACTTTGCCTAAACAAACTTGGAGACACATGGCAATGGAGGATAGAGCTTGCATTAAATTATAAGAAACAGATTGGAAGAATTACTCGAGCAACACTTTAACTAGAAAATAAAAAGAACAGTTAATGCAGCAAGTAATGTGGTATGCAATTTACATATAATTTCTAGAAAGGCAACAGTCTGAGCCACCACAAAAGGAAAGACTTCAATAACTTATAACTCCAACACTCCTCAATGTAAACCCTTGCCATTGATCCAAAAACCCTCTCTCTATCTGTCTCTCACAAATTAAAAAGAACTCAAATCAAGGTCAGCTAGCTCCAGGGAACACAAAACCCAGAGAAATTGAAAAATTAGTGAAATGACACTTCAAAAAGAAAATCAAATTAACAGTTAATTCAGCAGGTAGTGCATTACATATTTTAGCATATAATTTTGAGAAATATTACACTCCAGGCCACTAACAAAGAAAAGCCGCTGATAACTTTTCTTTTTCCTAACATCTCCATAAGTATAGTAAAAGCTGTCTCATTCCTACAATAAAAAAAGTGTAAACTTAAAACACCCGAACCCTTTAAAGTTTGTTAACTTCACAACCTCACTACTTTCGAACATAAAATTTCAGAACCTGGGTACAGGTTCATAAGTCCTAAAAAAAAGTAGTACTCGGCCAAAATTTTGACCTTCTATCGACAAATCATTAGTAAAAACAATAAAGATAACGTTCACCCCCACTAAACTTCCATTTAAATGTCACGCACAAACAAAAATAATCAAGACCCACATCCCGGAATACAAAACTAAATCAAGAAAAGCATGCAATGGCTTTCAACATACACCGTGAGCTTGCACGTGAAAAAAACCATGAACCTAACTCAACTCGGTCAACAACAGAACAGAGCACCAAGAATCCAAAACCATAGAAGGTAACCATCCACATCCGAATAAAACTCTCAACATTTGTATGGGCGATCGATTATTGACAAAGAATGCAAACACATGGATTCGATTCGAAGATTCGATCGATGGAAGTATACCTGAACGGCGCTGTGGAAGATCCCACCCAAGCCAATACCGTCCTTGAAGATGCGGTTGATCTGAAGAATAGTATTGTTGGTCTTCTCAGACCCACAGTTGGTGACATCATAAATGTGCACGATCACATCCATCTTCTCCAAACTCAATCCAAAACCTCGCAATCAATCCAAAAACCCTATCCCTCCCTCTCTGTCTCTCTCTCTCAAATAAAGAAGAACTTAAATCGAGATCATATAGCTCCAGGAAATGCAAAACCCAGAAAAGTTGATGCTTTGGTGCTTGGATTGGTGTCTGAAAATAGGAGTGTAGGCGATGGATTTTGGTTTCTTGCCATTGCACTTCGCGTTAGGTTTTGTTCGGACCGAGGAGAGAGAGAACGAGGGGATGAATCAGACAGACAATTTGTAATGAAACCGATTAACAACATCACGCTGTTTTTTTTTTTTTTTTTTTTTTTATTATTATTATAAATATTTTTGTTTTTATATTAATTTATTTTGTTTTTATGGAAATGCATGCATTCATGGAAATGCCAATTCCCTTTCCGTTGTATATGTTCGTTATGCAGTTTATACTTGGCCCAGAGGGGGAGACATTATAAATATAAAACTCCAATTTACTATGCGACTATGCGTAGTGCGTAAAATTAAAAATTTATGATACAACAAGTTTTTCATATGGCTATACTATAATAACTTTTTATTGAAGAATTACTCTTTGTTATTCATATAATTTATTTATTTTTTAATTTTTTTTATTCTCTCATTTCTTTCTCAATGCTCTCCCTTTTCTCTTTTCTTTCAACACCACCACCATTATATACTCTCTCACTGTTTTTGGATCTCGATCGGTGCCTCCTCATTGCCATCCCGCTGTCACTATTGCCAACCCGTTCGCTACCTCATTGTTGAAGGTCGTCCCCATGATCTCTTCCGTGCGGATCTTTGAGCCCCAACCCATACCGAAAGGGTATGAGTGCCGCTGCGTGATGGGTGGATCTTCGACGACAGGCAGGAGTGCCGTTGCATGACGGGCAAGGGTGAGGGAGGAGCTGTGCGTTGGCCTTTCACATACAAGATCTTTTTGGATTTTTTTTTAAATATTATTTTAACATACAAACATATAAAATAAAAAATATTATTAGAGTTAAATTTAAAAAATAACTCTCTACATGTAAAAAACTTAAATATAAAATAATGTTATAGTTGCCACATGATTAAGAAAATTTTAATTAATTAATTTATTCTCAGTTAATATAAATCAACTAATTAATTAATCAAACAATTATGTAAACTAAAGTATCATAGTTACATTTTAAAAAATAAAAAAAAGGGATTCAATAAATGTTCCATATTGAGCGTCCAACCATTGCATTGCACGTGTATATATAATTTTATGTTTCCCGCTATATAATAATGAATTATAATTTCAGACCATAGTCACACACCACACGCGTCATTATCAACTAGCCCAGGGTTTAGCTGGGTGGGTTCTCATAAATAATATCAGCGACGAATTCATCTTCTATGATCCATCCATGACCGCAGGGCGCAGGCTGTTATCTTGCAAAACTGAGACATGGTAACGCGAAAATCGGGATTTTAACTGTAAAATCGTGTAATTTTACAATCTTATTCCCCTTTACCCAATCAAAACTGTTATAAAATCTCGAATTATTAAACCGTTTTCAAACCTGCATGTGTTTTTTTTTTTCTACAATATTTCTATCTTTTTTTATAAAGTAAATACTAAATATATAATTTTTTTAATTACGTATTCAAGCATTCCTATCATCATCATCATTAATATTATGACATCGACACATTTTACATTTTACAATATTAACTCGACCTTATCTAATTTTAAATTTTCTAAAAATTAAATAATTAATTGTTTTTATTTTATGTGCTTCTTGAATTTTGAGTGATTTGCTTGGATAAGTTTTATTTCACTGCGTTTGAGATCCAGGTTAATATTTTCATATTTATTTTTTAAAAAAATTATACATATATCTTATTTATTCTTCACATTTTATTTTTTTTATCTCTATCCTAATCTTTTAAATTATATTTTATTATTTATTATTTATTTTATATTTATTTATTTATTATTACAAAACTTTTACTGTCACCTTGAGTACGTAAGACAACAACATGATTGTAGCGCCCACAATGCCAAGTATCAGAGTTTTATAAAATGATGACTTAGAGCGTGTTTGGTGACCACGGTTTTCGGTAGTTTTCTGCATTCAATTACGGAAAACAGCCCATAAAATTTGTTTGGCGAGCCTTTTTCTTTTTTAAATTCACGATCATTCCGTTTTCAAATCAAAAAAAAAATGAAAACATATAAACGATATTTTCAGTATTTGTTTTCTATACTCACTCCTTCCTTTCACGAACTACGTGTGGTGCCTCCCCAGCCCCGCCCGCTGCAACGCTTGCGATCCCTCCCGCGGAGCCAGCTGCGACGGCGACCCCCTGTGCCAAGCCCGCTGCAACGCCGATGACTCCTCCTGCGATGCCCGACGACCCTCCTAGATCTGCCCCCCCACGTGAAGCCAACTGCGATAGCGAGTTGGCGACCCCCCAGCTGCGACGGCGACCCCTCTGTGCCAAGCCTGTTGCAATGCCGGCGACCCCTCCCGCGACCCCCGACGACCCTCCTGGATCTGCCCCCCTACGCGAAGCCAGCTGCGACGGCGAGTCGGGAACCCCCCAGCTGCGATAGCGACCCCCCTGTGCCAAGCCCGCTGCAACGCCGGCGACCCCTCCTGGATCTGCCGCCCATGCGAAGCCAGCTATGACGGTATATTTCAATTGTTTTTCATTTGACAAAAAACAACACCAAACAAAAAAACGTATTTTAATCTATCAAAAAATATTTTTTAAATATGATTTTTGAAAGCAATTTTTAAAAACAAAAAATTTAAAACTACACCAAACATAGCTTTAACTTCAAAATTAAGTTTTAGGACATTCAATTTTATTTAAGATGTATTTAGTTTTCAATGTCAAAGATATTTTACGGATAGTACAAAACATAATTTCTATTGTAAACAAATAGAAAACAACTAACAAAATATTTAAAACTAACGCTAATTAAATAGCAATAGAAAATAAAAAATAATAAGAATAATAATACAATTTTTTTTGTAATAAATTGATATATATATATATATATATATATAAAGTAGTAACGATATTTTAAATATAATTTAAAAATAATAATATTTTATTAAATAAATACAATATAAATATACTTACCAACTAATGATATATTTGACATTATTATGGAAATAATAAATTTAGAAAGGCAAACGAATATAATTAATATTATAGTAAGGTTAATTGATCCAGCAAAAAGAGAAGGGAAGAACATATCGTCGTGTTCGTCAAGAGAGACCGACACGACACAACGAGGAAGGACAGACGAGGGTTTTCACTCGTGATCGCCCTTCATCTGCAAGTCACTCACTCGCGCACGCACGCATCGAATCACTCCGTTGGTTACTTCATTTGCAGGTGATTGAACTTTCTCGATTTGGGATTTGTCAACTTTCGTGTTGTTCACCAAATCTCGTAGCTTTATTTTTTGGTACACTTTTTCTGGTATTTTCTGTGAATTCTAATTGAATTTGTCGAGGGCGGTGATGCTACTGCCGATCTCGTGGGTTCATGTAATTATCTGTGTTTATTTGTGGGTAAGAAAATCTAAAAATGAAAAACTAATTTTCACTCAGCTTACCTGACCCAAAAACTATCGATGCAGTGTTCTCAACGACAACGCAGCGCATGAGCTTCACTGGGTGTTTTTGTTTTTGTTTGTTTGTTTGTTTGTTTGTTGCGGTACAAGCAGAGAACCTTAGGAAAGCGGAATTTGAGAGGAGAATAAATTTTGGAAATTCATTCATTGTCTTTTCTTTCCATACTAGCGCAGGCTATGTCCACCCGCCCCTCCAACTGCCTTCTACTAATGACCTCCATGACCACAGAGAATTGTGGAGAGGTGGAAGACCGCTACAACTTATATTTACAGGAGCAAAATAGAAAATAAAGAAAAAAAATAGTATAAATAGGAAAATACAGGAAATAGAGAAAATAATTAGTCCAGCTCCCAGCTTCACTGCAACAATACCCCATCTTCTTCAAAATGTCCTTGCCCTCAAGGATGAAATCTGGGAAATCGTCCAGCAGTGGGTGTCCAATCTTCCCAGGTTGCATCTTCTGTAGGCAGATTCAACCACTGGACCAACACCTGAGCCACAGTCCGATTCTTTGCTTGACCAAACATCTGTTTAACTCACACTATGGTGCCACAAGTTATTTCCCTTCAGGACCGGTTTTTCGCAGGGGAGTGACTACTGTCTGTGCTCAGCGATACGTTTTCTTAACAATGAGACATGAAAAATAGGGTGAATTTGCAAACTTTCTGGCATGTCCAGCTTATATGAAACAGTCCCAATGCAAGCCAACACCCGTCAGGGGCCATAATAACTTGGGCTGATCTTATGTACTTGATGTTGAGGATCAGCAGTCATCTGCTTATAAGACTGGACCTTCATATATACCTCATCACCCACCATAAACTCCCTCCTTGCCCTGTGCTGGTAAGCTTGTTTTTTCATTTTGTTGCGAGCCAATGCTAAATTGTGCTGTAAGCCACTGGTCATTGTCAGCTACTGAGGCAATTGGTTTATGAGCCACAAGCCTATCTATATGAGGCTTGAAAGGGAGACATTTGTATAGCACTATAGTAAGTGGTATTATACCCGTACTCTGCAAAGCCCAACTAGTGATTAGTGGTGTGGCCGATCCACACTATAATCATGCTTTTAAACAACAGTTGAGGCATTTTGTTTAACCGTCATCGAGGATGGTAAGCAATACTAAGAGCATTTTGGTGTTGTATATAGTTTTATGTTTTTAAAAATTATTTTTAAATTTTGTATTCAAAATTTTTTTACTTGAATTGAATACATGTGTTTTTTGTTTGGTGATTATTTTCATCAAATGAATTGTGTCGTCACCCTCGCCCGAGCAAACAGATCTAATATAAAACCACCATCATATTTTCAGCAACAAAACAATGGCATTTCAAGCTCAATACCCTGGGCAGGAAGGTAAGGTGATGATAGTAGGCCATGATTACTTGCTCCAACAACTGTCCGTTGGATATTTGGATAACTCCCAAATGTTCTTCAACCACGTCAATTATGGTAGCTCATTAATCTATCAATCCCCCAATTCAATCTCATAGCGGGGATTTACATCTTTGAAATCAATTTTGGGTTTTCACAGTGTACACTAATAATTCATGGAAAATAGGAAGAGACACCGCTGCAAAAGATGACGATGAAAGGGTAGTGGTTTTTATCACTGACTTCCTTGCACACCCCCAGACTCAACCATAACTCAAAGAGCTTGCCCATCATCACCACCACTACATGAAGCAATCAAGTGGCATTGTTTTCACGGATTGGCCCCTAAGGGGAATGTCGTGTCACGGGATCAGAGTTTTCACTATGTGCAGCACCCGGTTACCCTTGTGGATGTTCCAAGTAAATCATACCGTTCGGGACACACATAGGCTGGTTTTGCCCTGCGTTTAGGCTCATCAGGAGAACGGTTCCAGTTCACGACTAGTTTTTGTAGAGATGGTCAAATTCCCTCTTCATCGTCAAGTCCTCGACTAGCGGCGTACTTCATATATTTAATCGGGTTGGTACATCTAACTCCGAAGGGGCTCCATCAATTTCTCGAATGAATTGCCGTGGAGCTTATCCCGTCCGCACTAATTACGCTTTCTTTCTTGTCCCTCTTCATGTAGCATGCACTTGCGCCACTTGGGAGATGCCTGCCAGCACTATGCTGTTCAGTGAGCTTGGAGGAATCAAGATCGGCAGCCAACAATTTGGTGGACACGATGCGTGGAAGATCTTCACTTGGTCGGCCCCCATTGCTTAGAGGCTCCCTCTTAACTTGGGATTAGGGACCACGTATAATTGCCGCGTGAGTGCTCGGCGAGCTTTCTAGATACGGGTTGCAAGCCTGCAACCGCTCTGATATCATTTTATCACGGGATTAGAGTTTTCACCCGTGCGGTATTCGGTCATCCTGGTGGAATGATCCGAGTAAACTATACCGATTTGGGCACACATAGACTAGTTTTGCCCTTCCTTGGGCTCATCAGGAGAACGACTCCAGTTCCCGATCAGTTTGTATAGGGATGGTCAAGTCCCCTATTCACGGTCAAGTTCTCGACTAGCAGCGTACTTCTCGCATTTAACTGGGTTAGTACGTCTGAATTTGAAGGGGCTCCATCAATCTCCTGCATGAACTGCCATGAAGCCTATCTCGTCCACACTAGCTACGCTTTACGCCTTGCCCCTCCTTAAATAGCGTGCACTCACGTTACTTAGGAGACGCTTGTTAGCACTATGCTGTTCGGGGCGTAACAGTCGGCTGATGCTAGGGGAGGATCGGCTGCTGTCGGTGAGCATTGGCTTCTTTTCGACGATGACAAGTGACTCTAACTCAATCAATCCGATCATCACAATGCAACTATGCAAGTATGTAAACACTTGCTCAAGCATATCAACTAAGAGAATAATCATATGTGAATGAACAAATAATGCATGAACTGTATTGCTTAAAACACACAATTCCAAGGAAACATAAGATATTAGCATTGAAAAACTTAGCACAAAACTCAGTCTAAGATCAAACATGCAATGTTCTGTTCCCAAGCATAAAGAAAATAAATGCATAGACCTAAAGATATTATTACCAAAACCAAACTATACATCACAACTCATAGCGGGAGAAATTTTTTTGAACAAAAATTGTCATATCCTAAATAACCACATAATATTTTCAAATGCAAGCAGTCATGCAATCATACACAATACGGCAAACAATCATGCAAGATCTTCTTCTACACTTGAAAGATACAATGTTCTCATTGTAAAAGGAAATATATATTCATATAAAACATGCAAAGTTTTTTATTCAAAATCAAACACACATACGTATAAAATAAAATAAACAACTCTATTAAAAAGAAAAAAAAAGAAGGGCCAAATCAAGAAGCCAAAGTGAGAAGAATAAATCCTAAACAGATATAATAAAAACAAATATTAAGATTTTATCTGGAGGCCGTAATATTCTCATTCTTATAATACCACACACGTGCATTAGTGTTTCATTTATATAAAAAATATTTTTTGAACTTTGTTTACATTGATGTATAACTATTTTGACCATTTGAGTTTTTTGGTTTGTGGTGCAAACAATGCAGATGCATGTAGCGTGTGATGTTTTGAACTTCCAAATTCAAGCTTGAGGATTGGAATCCAATTTTCGTTAGAGCTCCCTTGTACCCATGGTAATATTTTAAGCATATGCAATAGTGAAATTATAATTTAATGTTTCTCAGTGATTCGCTGAGAATTTTGGAGCGCTTCATTGTTTTTCTTTTTTCTATTGTCAATGTGCAAGTTTATGAAATCGCACAAACCTGATGAACATCACTGACATGCTACTTTTATCTACCCTTATAGATCATGCTAGTTGTTTCTATCAATAGCCATTTACTGCTTAGTGTTAGTAGTCTTGTATGCATTCATTGCTTGACATGATTGACGCGAAAATGTTGAACATCACTGATGTGCTTCTTTTCTACCCTCTAGAGCACCGTAGGTATTTCTGTCAGTTGCCATTACATTGCGTAGTGTTAATGTTGTATGTATTCACCATTTAGTTACGCTGAAGATTGACATTGTGACTTGCTGTGGTCCGTGTCTAATATGGATTTTTCTGTTCCAAATTCCTGATGCTATTATTTGAACCTTTCTTCTTGTAGGTTGTATTATTTTGTCATGAAAACTTCAAATAAATAATTTTCAAAATTTGAAATCCTCATGGCAAAACCTGCAATCATCTGTCAATTTTTCAGTTTTATTCTCCTGTGTTACTCTTTAAGAAACTCAGTTCCAATGATGTGTAACGTAATCCTCACTTGCATATCGAGTAACGTAATGATGTATAAGCTTCCACCATGGTGTCCTCAAGATGGGAGTAGTTGAAAACTTGATTCAAAAAGCTTCCCAACAATTCCTGTACTTATTTTGTAAAACCCTACACCAGAATAAGACCATTATGTTTTGTTGGCAATTGAAATGTAGGAAAGTATAAAAGTAGGTTCCTTTATTATTGCATTGATCATATGAAACATCGAGCCTAACCTATATTGTTTAACTTGACATAATTAATGAGTACAGGAATCAAATTTTCTTGTGGAAGAGAAGAGTGAAAGCAGGCTTTATGTTGGGAACCTTGATCAAAGAATAACTGAGTAAGGAAAAACTGTCATGATTGAGTTCTTTATTTGTTATTTTTTATTGGGCAGTTTTTAGGCTACACATGATTTCATAAACCATGATGTGAGTGTTGTTTGATCATTAAAACAACAATTGTGGCGATTGAGCTATTTCGTAACAATTGATTAGTTTATCAAGATTTCTATTTTGTTTCCTCTAGGGCTGCTCTGATTAAGATGTTTTCGCCATATGGGAAAATTGTGTCAGAAGACTTCTTGTGGCATACTCGTGGGCCAAGACGAGGAGAACCTCGTGGCTTTGCTTTCATCCAGTTTAACACGAGAGAGGTAAGTTGCTCACATATTTAGTCACATGTTCAGTAAGGTTGCTGTCATGCAGTTCTCTGATTTCCACCATTAAAGTGAGCATGCAGGAAGCTAACCTAGCAAAGGAGAAGATGAACGGAAGGTTGGCTTGTGGGCGGCCGTTGGTGGTCCGTCTTGCCAGTGAAAAATACTTTATGGAAACGGCGGAAAACTCCACCAAAGCGGGTGCTGGGTTAGCTAGATCAAACCCTTCTGGTAACACTTCAGGCCATATGAATCGTAGCACTAAAATAGCTGCAATAAAGAACAAGTTAAAGGCTATGGAAGAAGAGAATCGGGGCGCGAAGAAGCAGAAACAAGACGAGTGAAGTTCTTGTAGCTAGCTACAATTTGGCTGATTCGCCCGGGAAAAAGATAATTTTACCAGGCCAAACACTCTGGTTAAGGATATGCACGCAGAACTTCATTTACTCAAATTTGGTTAGTCTTTGCTGACAATGAATCTGTCTGTATGTGTCAAGTTTTAAGTTTAAAGGCGAAGAGTTATATGTTTGTGTGCGCGTTTATCCCGATTCTTGCTCCGCCTACACAGGTTGGTCACACTCATATTTTTGCTAATATATGAAGTCATTACTGATATTGAAAAAATTAATTTCGGATACACAAATATGGATAGGTGCTGCTTCTTTGTATTTTTAAGGTGCTTCTTCTAGGGATGGTAATCTGTCGGGTTGGGTTTACGTGCTGTCTGATTCGAGTAATTTCATAGTACTTGATCATGCCTTGGTGGGGCGCGCGCGCGCGCGCGCACACACATATATATATATGCGTATAAATATAAAAACTACAAACAAATTGAGTATAAATATAAATCTACCAGCAATATAAATTTTTTATAGATGAAAAACAAATTAAACATTTGACAGATTTAATTTATTATTAATTATTTAAAATGTGAAAACAAACCATTAAAGTTATACTTGGAGACATGTGACTAACTTAAAAGAAATGAACAAGGTAACCTTACAATACATTAATGAGTTGTGTACAACTAGTCTTGTATGTCATTTTTAGACGGCCAATTTGACATCAGTAAAATGAATCACACATTTATTTTCCTTCCACTTAATCCACAACAAAACATTGGACTTCTTTAGAAAATTTCTTCGCTTAAATTGTGTGCACATCCGAAACCAAAAACCATAAATTGGACCGAAAAATTATACTGTAGTACCACCGAGATAAATCAGAACATGCAAGTCAAGACACGGCCACCTATTAAGGTAGAACATACGAAATTGTAAGAACAAATTAACATAAATCAAAAACATTAATGTCTCCACCACAACGTGACCTAGATTTTTGTGTAAATTATACCCTTTTGCTTTCAAAAACATCAAACAATACCCTTTTGCTTTTGAGAGTGTGATTTCTTAAAACTAAGTAAAAAAATATATTATACACCAAAAACAAAATTATTTAAATCTCTTACTAAAATTAAAATTTAAAAGTTAATTCTAACTTTTTAATTGCTTTTCTTTAATTGTATAACATGGAGACAATTGGATGTTTTAAAATTGATATTATATAATAGAAATTAGTATGAATAAAAAATTTTAAAAAATGATAATATCAATTTAATCAAACGATAATAAAAATATGACTGCGATAATTATCGTTACCCTTGTATTATTGGTATAACAGTAAAAGGGGTGCAAACGGCAGCGCGTGCGTGACACGAAGGGTTACTTTTGACAGAAAATAAATGAATATATGAAATCAGATAAGTCGTTAAGACATGATGTACTAATTTATAATACTTGGAAAGTTGGGGAATCTTTAGGGTTGGAAGGCCCAGGAAGGGCGAGGACGAGGGTAATCGGTCTACCAAATTCGTTTTGATAAGCAAAAACCTATTTGTATTTGTATTTGTATTTGTTTTTGTGGGTGTAGTTGAGTTCGATCGAGCGAGCGAGAGAGGCATGATGACGTCGAAGGATCTGGTGGAATTTAGCGCCGCCGCGATCCCCAAGAAATCGTCGTTCGACATGGGCGCGCTGTTGTCGGCGGTGAAATCGGCCGTCAGGAACGAGAAGAGGAGGGGCGTCCGGCGCGGGGAGAGAGAGAGAGAGAGGAAGGAGTGGGCGAGGAGAGACATCGCGATGGTCCGTCAAAAGCGGGAGAGGGAGAGGGTGTTGTGGTCGCGCAGGCGCGGCTACCCCGTCTCCTCCTCCTCCGCATCCGCCAAAAACCCATTCCGCAGCCGCACCATGGTACTTCCTAGGAGCTTGTTAGGCAGAGGTTCCCGTCTCTTCTTCGGCCCAGGATGCTTCGCCCTTCACGAAGTTCTTTCCACCCTCGCACGTCCTTCTCGTCGCTTATGGCGGAAGCGTCGCCGTGCGGCCCTGCCCTTCGCGGTGGAAAGGAATGTTCTTCGCCCGGCGCCGTTCTTTTCCGAGGCGATGGGGGGAGTTTTCTTTCCCGACGATGATATACAGTTTCTTGGGAACTTCCCTGATTAGTGTTACTGTTTTCATCATGTGCGTGGATTAACTTTTAGGAAGGAGTAAGGTTTCTTTGGTTTGGGTTATTACTTTACTTGGTATGCACAAATCAGTAGCGATATAAAATGTCCCCTCAGTACTGTTTCTGATCTAATTTTGGTTGATTGAATGATTTTCTCTCTCTCTCTCTCTCTCTCTCTCTCTCTCTCTATCATCTCTCTCATTGTCTGTTAAACGATTGATCTGTGTATTAATTCTCGTTGTTTATTAATTTCTTTCTGCCACATACTTTGATTGCTCATGTTTTAGAGGTTATATGGCAAGTATTGCATTCACCTTTCTTATTACTCTCTCACTCACTTCATCATATGCTATGCATACTCCTTGACTGCTGTACAGTGTCCCATATCCCCTGTGGAATAATAGTAGCCATTGATATTGATGGTCCGTCTTTCATGGCCTTTTGATTTAGAAATAATCAAGAGCCCACTAATGGACAAAAGAAAGAGAAAGCTTCTATGCAGTCCCATATAGCAACAACAACAACAACAAAAAACATACAAACTGATAGCAGTGTAAAACGAATCAGTATAAATTGCAATGAAGTGGGCACATAAATTTGATGATTGAAATAACACCAGTTTACTAAGTTGAAGATTTGTTTAAATGTTTTTTTTTTCTTTTTGGCTAAAAGAAGTTATAGATTTAGTGCTGGCTCAACATTTGCTCAAATTTAAAGGCGGGGAATGATTTTGTTGCATGAGTTATATTATTCTTGGCTTTCACCTGTCATGGAAATTTTATGGAGAAAATATGATTCCAGGATTTGGCGTCTATTCATGCCATAGTTCTGAACAATTCCCATCCTCAAGAAGTGTTTTGGAGTTGGCGGAGGTTTCAGGTGGGGATGGGCTTGGGCAATAGGATGTATTTCTGGCATCATTTGTGGTGTTCCATGCAGCCTGTAAGGGAACAATTTTAGCCTTTGTTCAATTCGGTGTTAAATTGAAATGAGACAATCAACATCGTACACACAAGGAGCATGGGACGTCTAAAGCTTTTAACACCAGTAGAGAAAATTAGAGGCAGACCACGTCGTGGCTCTCTTGGGTGTGGAGATCAGTTTAGATGCAGAGGGGACCAAATCTGTTGGCCGGAGGCTGCAGTTGGTATTTGTTTGGACATAGTCCCGTTTTGATGTCTCGTCTTGGGTACCTGGCGACTGGTTTTAGAGATTCATGAGTTTCATATGCATCTTTAGGGTTCCATGTCACTTGAACTTCTTCAATGACAGCAGATTATGGCATGAGTTATAGCTCATGTTTGGATTTGATCAATTTCACGCCATGCAATCAAAATTTCTAACCTGTCCACCATATACACCTGCATACATAGAAATTCATTTCAATTTTAACTCCGAAAACATTGGGAGGTTCAAAAACAAAGTGGCTTCGAGTCTGCAGATTCATAGTTAAGAGGCCAATCAAAACACCTTGATTTAGCCTAGAGTTTAGCCTTGTGGTACTAGTATGTGTATTAACAACTTGTGCCAGGCAAGGTCCAAGTACAATTTCTAACCTCATTATCAACTGCCTCGCTACCACTGTTGTATTGGGCGTATGCATTCATGGAGCCAAAATTGCAAATTCCCTTTAGCGATGTACTCACATATCAGCATCCTACAAAAAGAATAATAATAGTAACAAGCAACCTGCAAATCTTCATTTATGCATTCAATAGATTGGCTACTTCTAATTAATCTTCTGCTGTACGGTGGCGACCGAGGTTGACTAGATTTTTGTGCGTTGCATGCCCAACTCTCCTCACCCTTGGCTCTCCTCACGGCTAAAGCCCGAAACATGCATTATAGTGAAATATTAAAAGCAAATGTGGTGATATTAAAAGCAAATGTGGTCATGTTGTGTGAACCAACGGTGAGTATTTCCCTGCTCACACTTACTGGACTCGTTTTAACTCTTCTCCTTCAATTCTGTCTTTATGCCCAAATTGTATTCTAATGCGCGTGTTTGTATTGCAATACGATCTTTTAATTCCAATCACAGCATTGGTTTTAAACCGACTCCTTTAGAGCGCGTGCTTAAAGCTAATCATATTTACTTCTGGTAAATAATATGTTTTCTCAAATACAAATTTTCCATATATTTCTTTCAGAAGAAGGCCAACGAATCAAAACATTGCACAGTTAACCTTGATGGCATAAATGGGTAACCTAGAATGTGTTGCGCAGCATTTAAGATTACAATAAAACTATGCTATTTTAGTTAATGTTTTTATAAAACTTACGATTATTTTATTTTATTTTATCAAGTGGGACATAATTTTTGTGATAGTTGAAACTTAGAAGAAATATTAAAACCTAAAAGATGTTTGGAACTCGACAAATAAGAAAGAAAATTGAAACTTAGGAATTAAACAATTCCTTAATATAAAGTTAGTTAAATCAAGCTAATTAGTCAAAGATAGTAGTGTAACTCTTAAAAGTGACTTTATAAAGCGATCTCCTTTGAGTGACCTTGTAGATGATGTTTCATTTGAATTATATTTAATCTAAAAAATGAACATAATTTTAAAAGAATAAGTTTTAGTCAAATAGAATCTTAAGAATTACATGTCTTTCGAGAATCTTTGGATACACTAATGAGGAAAAAAACTTTCATTTAATAGAACTATTTAGGCGCAACACATTGACGACAAGGGACAAAGTTGTATGACTTCTTCCTAATCACCAATTTCTGCCTCTTTTTGAATGGTGCTATGTTAATTCAATCATAGAACTTGCATTTCTTTATAGCTATAGTCTGATTTTCCACCAGAGGCTTCAATACTTATTGCCTATCTTATTATAGTGGGAATCATACATAATTAGTTCTTTAAATTTTACCATAATTTTTAACATGATGAAGTGAGGTCCATGACAAGGCATGGAATGAGGACTGAGTATAAGTAAGTCATCCTGGGACCTAGATTCTCTAACAGTTCCATTGGTAATAACAAAATAAGAAAATTAATATAAGGAAGGGGCTATTTAGTAGTTTTAGTGATTTAACAAAATTAAGATAAACTAAATAAAATATTAAAATATTAATTTTGAGAAATTTAGAGGAGAGGCACAAAATAATAAGCATGTAATGTTTTTGGGTTTTCATTATTCATACAAAAATGGCCCCAATAAAGGAAGGGTTGTTGTTTGGTGGCTATGGCTGGGCACTGCGGCTAGCATGAGAGTTTTAAAAATTAGTCGAAATTGAGATGTTACTACCAGATATGTTATTTTATCACAAATTTTAATGTTTTGATGAATTTGATGTCATTTTTAAGCAGTTTTGATGGTTTTAATGTTTTAATTTCTTGATGAAAATTTGATAGTAATGACTAGGTAGCCTTAGTGGTACACTACGGTATGATAGAATTGTTTTTCTGTTGATTGAGCTAGTTGAGGACTCATTGGTTAAACTATTTGTATTTGATATAATGTAAATTGATGTTGTTGAGTTATGGTTATTAGTACACAGGATAATGGTCTTAATGGTTATTGATGAGATAATAGTCCCGAACGGTGGATGGTAAGGGATGATGGTGGGATAATGGTCCAAAATGTGTTATGAGATGATGGTCTATAAGGATTTGTATGGGGAATAATAGCCCCAATGCTATAAAAGATAACTATTATGATAAGTGGTAATGGCCTCTATCAATGACAAGTACTGATTGTTTGTTCTATCTTTGGTTATACTCGTATGAAACTGGAGTTGGTTCCAATACTATTGTTCTTAATTGTGTATGATGATGATTGGATGTTCTTGCCAATTTGTTAAATGGATGATGGGTATTGTTCGGTTTAAATAACAATATAGAAGGATATTCCTCTCTACTATTATGTTTGTCTCTGATTGATGTTGTCTTGATGATATGTGATTGCTTGGTGATGTGAATAGTCTAGAGTACTATATTGATACTTACATACACATGACACTTAAAATTTTATATCTCGGTAGGGGCATGAGATGGTATGAAGTTGTAAGTCATTGATTGAGCATTTGTAATCACCTCCTACAAACTTATTTTTCATGTATTGGCACAAATTAGCCAGTAGCTAAACACTATATCAGTATTCATTGTTTTATGCAATGACTTGACTTATAGTTTTATAATAATGTGTTTTTTGTTTAATTGATAGCCAACAATAATTTGTGAAAGTAATAATAGATTATTATATGACCTATGTTTGGACTCATGATATTTGATTTGTTTTGATATAATAGTGTCAAATGTGATTGTCAAATGATATATGATTTGTTTTGATTTAATTTAGACAATATGATTGTCTAAATTGTTTGGCATGATATTTGAGATGTACTGCTCTACCTTTGTTGTGGTAGATTTTGTCATCAATCTTTTGACCTAAGAGAAGTCTCACGACTCAGATAAATTTGGGGTCTTACGGCATCTCTGTTTGATCTCTCCCCCTTTTTGGTATGATCAATTAAAGGGGCTAGAGAGCCTTTGATCAGAGGACTTGCGAGCCTGCTGGCAGAAACTCGAATAGACTCAGCGAGGCCGGAGGCAAGACGGTGCGTGGTGGGATTAGTGGGGTGCAGGTGAGACGCCGCCATGTTTGGGTCAGCGCCAGAAAGTATAGCACTGTGCGACTCCTTTGGGATCCCGAACGTGCCAGAAAATCTGCATTAATTTGGAAACTCTCTACCTATAATGATTCTACTCTCCGGTTCCCGCCTGCAAAAGAGTTATGAGAAAATGGTTAGCCAACAAAAAATAAAATAAAATCGAACCTGCAACTTAAAAAAAAAACAAGTAATCGGGAAACATCAAGCGGATAAATGATCGAATTAATCATTTGAGAAAAATCTATATAAAAAAAACAAACAAACACAAAAAATAGGAAACCTTACCAAAACACAAAATAGGAAACCGTTTCTCTCTATATAAATATCCCGCAGACCACTTCAGGCCATTTCAATTTGTTTCAGATTGAAAGAGCAAAGGCAGCAGCCAGAGACTAGAATTAAGAGTAGCAGAAGCATTTGGTTTAAGAGTTGTGTGTGTGTGAGAGAGAGAGAGATCTTTCACATAGATATAAGTCAAGCATGGAGGCGGAAGGAGAAGATGGGTCTCTGGTCCTGAAACTTGGAGACTTCGTGAGACATCCCACCCCCAACAAACCCTTCGACATGGTTTTGTTTGGCGTCAAAGTGGCGGCCACCGAGAAAGAGGAGAGGAGAGCCGACCGCCGCCTTGGGAA
The DNA here is from genome assembly GCA_023512835.1 of Taxillus chinensis. Taxonomy (NCBI): domain Eukaryota; kingdom Viridiplantae; phylum Streptophyta; class Magnoliopsida; order Santalales; family Loranthaceae; genus Taxillus; species Taxillus chinensis. The sequence continues at coordinate 12,406,062 of CM042092.1, forward strand.
GCAAGAAAGAACCACCAGAAAGGAGGAGACATGCAAGAAGGAACTGATGAAAGGCGCAACCGCATTTGATTTGGGTGTCCCCTGCTCCTTCCACAAAGAATCACTGGATCTTTCCCTGCGACTTTGGGTCGGATTAAACGACAACGCCGGTGATCCTCCACCACCTCCTCCTCCTATGTTGTCGCAACACAGCTGGGACTGGGCGAGGGAAAGCCCACTCGATCTTACATTGCAACTTTCTGTCGGATTAAACAACAACGTCAATGATCACCCGTCCGATCCTCTTCCTTGTTCACCTCCTACTCCTCCTCCTCTTGTTGTTTCCAATGGGAAGAAGAAGCGATCCTTTTCCTCTGCGTTCGATCATGGAACACTCTCCCTCAAGCCCTCCAAGAAGCGCGGCGCCCATTCCGATACCACATTAGTACAGCCACTACGGTGTGTGGCTCCGGCCAATCATGATCATCGTGCGACCAAGCTCGTTGGAAACAATTGCCGCCGCGTTAATCAATCTGCCGCCGGCAAGGCCAGCCGCTGCAACTCCCCCAGACCGCCGTTGACGCCGGAGGAATCGGTACTGCAGAGGTACGTGAAAGAAGTCGGGGGATCCGAGTTGGAGCTGGTGATCCAGAAAGAGCTGACCGCCACTGACGTCAACCCCACGCAATGCCGCCTCTCCATCCCTCGCGCCATGATGAAGGCCCCCGATTTCCTGACCCCGGAAGAGAAGGCCTACCTGGAACTCCGCAATCCTCGTACCAGAGCCCTTCACTCCATTCCCGTGACGCTGTTGCAGCCCAACCTGGAGTCCATCGCCATCAACTTGAAGAAGTGGGACATGAGGAAGGAGTCCGGCAAGGTCAGCTCCTCGTACGTGTTGGTCACCGCCTGGAACCAAGTGGTCAAGGCCAACAGCCTCAAGGAAGGACACTTCATTCAGCTCTGGTCCTTCCGTCGCGGGAAAGAGCTCTGCCTTGCCCTCGCTGCTCAGGGTCTCAACGTCTTCCATTAATAGTTTCCGTCAATTCATGTTTTGTTAGCTTCAACCACTTAGTTTATGATTCTCAGTACTATTTCTCTTTCTTTGTCATATGGGTTTTCTGGGTTTTGTTTGCTCATCGTGGCTTTCCAAATATATTAGTTCCATAGTTCTGGATGTTTTTTCATACGGGTTTTTGAGGTCTGACCAAGATTTGTTCACGGTTTACTCTTTACAAAATAATAATAATTAGATATATTTTCATAAAAATATTTAAAAAAAAAATTGGATGGTTCAATCACATCAACTAAAATGAAGTGAAATTTTCACATTAATAAAACATAAACAAATTAAGCATTAAAATGTCTAAACTTAAACTATGCAAATTTTCGTCTCATAAATTATCACGAAATTTTATATAACCTAACCCTCTAAACTTGCAGCTTCTCATCCTAATTCTATTGCTTAATGCTCATTCAGGTAAGACATTGCTCTCCTGACTTGGTGATCCTGCAATTGTGGATGCAAAAACAGCCATCAAAAACACAGTAAAACGAATCGGGAATTCAAAGGGGAGGAAAAAGGAAACGCTTTAGTAATTCATTCACAGTTTCATGGCTGGCGTTGGAGTTTCATACTCCACTGAGCAGAAGTAGGTCACGAGGCTCAAGCATGTGGATGACTTCTCCCATTGCAGGCCTACACCCTGCATCCAAATCGGCACACCTGAGAGCAAGCAAGAGAACCCGCTTGAGCTCCTTTGAAGTGGGCGGATTATGACATGGATTGTCGCACAATTTTGGATCCAGCACCTGATCCATTTCTTGTTGTTCAATCATGGATTTCAACCAATCCAGCAAATACACCTACATATATAAACTCATTTCATTTCAGACGACACTAAACAATCAATGAGGGATTATAAAAACCAAAAAAAAAAAAAAAAGATTATTGTAATTTTACTCGGGATTGAGTGAAATCAGCCGGAATCCTCCCAGATATGATCTCAATCACTAGTACGCCAAAGCTATAGACATCACTCTTGACAGTAAAAACACCACTCGAGTCATATTCCGGTGCCACATAACTGAAGTACAAAATGGATAACACACATAAATTTAACTGATGACATGACACCAGAAATGAGTTGACATTTTGGAATCCACTGACCCGGATGGTCTCGCTGCTGTGATGGCTTCACTTCCCTTATTGGGGAAGAGGTTGGCTATCCCAAAATCGGCGATCTTGGGATTCCACTGTTGATCAAGTAATATATTGTTGGATTTTAAGTTCTGATGGACAATCTTTGGTTCAATATCCTCATGGAGGTAGGCTAATCTGCGAGAACAATAATGTGTCTACACTGCATTTGAAATTGTGAATGCAAAACAATACAGTGCAAGCCCTGGAATGTGAATGGCTCACCCTTTAGCAATACCCATGATAATATTCATCCTCCTTGACCATGTTAGGGGGCTGGCATGTCCCGTGCATCCATGGAGCCACTGGTGCAAATTCCCATTTGCCACATACTCATAAATGAGCAACCTGCATGAAATTCACAATTTTAAGCACTAATTAGATAGTCTGATTTCAACTCCCCACAAAAATGCAGTAGTTACGTTATGTGCATAGATAGCTCTGCCAACCTCTGATCTCCTTCCGTAGAATGGCCGAGGAAATTGACCAAATTTCTGTGCTTTGCATGCCCAAATCTCCTCACCTGTGCTCTCAATTCTTCAACTTCACAGCTAAAAGATGCACCAAATTAAATACTTAAATCAGTGCTCCTAGAGGTTTAGCCAGTTGATATACCAGCTAGATTAATGCATGTATAACATATAGTCCAGGTTTAAATTTTCCATCAACTTAGCTTGCTACAAAATAACTAACCTTTCCATCAACTTCCTCACCGCCACGGCCGTGTTGTCCTCCAAGACGCCGCGGTAGACGATCCCGGAGCCACCGGCGGCCATCGCGTTCCCATCGGAAAACCCGTTCGTTGCCGCCCCGATCTCCGACAGCGCGTAGCAGTTCCCGCACTTGGGGTCCGAAATCTCCACCAAACGCCTCGCGATGGCGTCCAGGTCCAACGCGAACTCCACGCCATTCCCGGCGCAGTACCGGCCGAGCCCGGCCTCGGCGATGGAGGCACGCATCGACGGGGAGAGCAGGCGGCTGTCCAGTGACTGGGAGGTGCGGAAAAGTCGCTGGATGGCCCTGCATTTGGAGCCAGCGAGCTTCAGTGGACGGTGGTGGATTCCGGGAGGTTTGAGGCGGCGGCGGCGGAGGTGGAGGACGACGAGGCAGAGGATGAAAATGATGACGAGGGTGATGGCAAAGAGGATGAGAGCCCATGAGTGGACGCCGAAGAAGAAGGTTGGGGTTAAGAGCTTGCGGTGCACAGATGTAGCGTTAAGGGCCATGTACACTCTTTTGAGAGAGAGAGAGAGAGAGAGAGAGAGAGAGAGAGAGAGAGAGAGAGAGAGAGAGAGAGAGAGTGAGCAATAGAGAGAGAGAGAGCCAATTTGTAGGCGTAGCTGCTAAATAGGAGTAGCCATGTTCACTCCTCAGAGAGAGAGGGAGTGAGCGATAGAGAGAGAACCAATTTGTAGCTGCTAAATAGGAGTAGCCATGTTCACACTTCAGAGAGAGAGAGAGAGAGAGAGAGAGAGAGAGAGAGGAAGAGAGCAAATTCGCAGCTGCTAAATAGATGTAGCCATGACTGAGTCTTCGCTTCCCAATCGGATGGGGCAACGGTTATTTTAATTTGTTGCCATCTTTAAATTTGGGTCAAACCTCCCCATCCATGCGTGTATTATGATTGCCATTTGGGCTAATTACATTACAGAAACGGGCTCTACTTACTATACGTGTGTCATTTCCAACATATAAACCAGATAAAACATTGAACAATGAATTGATGAGTCTGAAATCATTCATGGCCGTTTTATTTGAAAGGCAAGCCCATTTTTTGTAAGTACATCACTGCAATACCAGCATCGTGGCCGGAACGGGCCCGTGCAGCACAGCCTGGACACAACCGTCATTGGAGCATTGCCTTGGACAGCCATCACCTGTTCTATTTGATTGTTGAAGACTGAAACTCAAACAAATAGAAACAATCAAACATTCACACGCCTCAATGCTTTCCTTTTCTTAAAAAATAGTAATTTCTAAACCAGATCATAAATGAATGAATTAATCATTTTTTAAAAAAAGCTTTAAAAAAATGTCAACAAATTTACTACGTGTTTATGAAATAGGAAACCTTAACAAAAGGAAAAGAAATTAAAAAGGGAACATGGGTAAAAAAAAAAGAAAAAAAAACTGTTTTTCACTCTATATATTATATATGTACCGAAGACCACAACATGCTAATTCAATCTGTTTCTGACTGAAAGAGCAAAGTCAGCAGCCAGAGTCAATCACAACAACTACTTGTACTCTGTGTCTTATGAAACCGACATCATCAACAAAAATGGATGGGAAGAGGAAGGCAACGTCTGAAAAAAATGAAGCAGGAGAAGTATGCTACTTGCACTCTGTCGTCCCTTCCCATGAGCTGCCCTTTGATATGAAGTCCATTGTGGCTGAAGCCCGGCTGTGGAGAGCCCGTAAGCGACGAGAGATAGCAATAAAGGAGAGGCTGAGGAAAGAGATCGATGCCGCCGAGCCCGACATCAACACCAACAATAAAAGGCTGTGGAAAGAGATCCACGCCGCCGACCCCGACATAGAAAACAACAACCAGAGGTTGTGGAAAGTGTTCAACGCCTCCAACCTCAGTCAGCATTGACATCATGCAACAACAACAAAACGCATTACTGGATGGTGAAGACTTATTTGATTTCTGGAAGGAGTTCTCTGCCTTACTAATTTGCCTTCGTCAGGGTCTGACGAACGTCGTCTTCCAATAATTTCTTTGAACTCATGAATGTTAATTTGTTTACTTAATTTGCTGTTTTAGGCCCATCGCCATACACGTTCTTAAGTTGGGTTAAATCAAATACATACAATTAACCTCCATTCTCAGCTCCAATGTATAAATTCTATTGTCTTTCCCAAAAGGGATTTTACGCGCGCGCGCTCTCTCTCTCGTCTCAATCGTATCGTGTATACTGTTTTCCTAAATTTGAGAAAAATAATAAAGTAACCAGAAAAAAAAAAACAAATTAATTTGTTTCCCTCATCCTCAAAGCTAAAAACGCCTATTAACATATCTTAAATAAACTGAGATTACTATCACATGTTTGTTTTTGCTTGCTTTAAATTTTACTTTTAAATATAAAAATTAAAATAATATGATATTAATTTCAATTTTGGAAAAAATAAAATAAAAATATTATTTTATTATTTTTTTAAAAAAATTCTTAAATTCAAAAGTCATCTGTACAATACCTTATGCATATATATATATATATATATATATATATATATATATATATATATATATATATAATACCTTATATATAATGATTGTGCAAATCTAAATTAGGTGGTTTTTCCTCTTCATATTTTCCTTTACTTTTCTAATAAAAATTCACACCTTAGAATGAATGAATTTTTGTATGTACAAATATTTAAAGGAATGTCTAAACATCTCTTGATAAATGGAAAATCATTTTGAGCCTAAGAGCAAAGCGATGAACTTTTTCGAATATAGCCAGGTAGTGAGTGACACTTAGAACAATATCATTGGTTTCATCAAATCAAACTTTAAATTTTGATGAAAATGACTACTTTTTCGTGAATTTAACTTTTGACTATTTAGAAGTTGACATTGGATTATTCGTTTAATACATCAAAATAATAATAATATATTATTATTTTAATAAAAAAAATTATCCGTTCAACCATCTCTTGTCTCCGTTCAACCATCATGCAGTGACCTCACCCTCATCAAAAATCTTTTTGGTTTTATTGGCAAGGACGGTCACTTCTTCAAGAGGTGGTGAGAACCAAAGGGACTAGCCGAGGCGATCCAATGGAAGTGGCTCTGGAGACCAGAGAATGGACGGATTTGACCGTATATAGTAGCGACAAACAGTAATTTCGGGAGAGCTTCTTCCATATGGGTGAGGAGGATCCCTGCCACCGGGCAACTAAATTTGGCGAATATATAGATCAAAGTTACACATTCTTACATTTGATGAGTCCGATGTGCAGTTATTTATTATAAATCAATAAATTTTTGCATTTAAATATATTTTGATGGAAGGAATGTGAGTGCTCTCACAGGGACTTTTACAAATTTGCTCTTATATTTAGAGGATAGGATGAGGTGAGTGGAATTAGGAGTATTTTTGCAAAAATAAATATTAGTTTATTTATATTGAAATAAATAGAAATAAAAAAGTTTTTAAAATAAAAAATATTTGAAAATTTTTTTAAAAAGGGAAAAAATGATGCACCCATATTAAAATTTGCAACGTTTTTAATAACAAAATTAGGGAAACTCCGATGGATAAAAATGTTTTTTAAAAAAAAAGCCAAAGCACCAAAAAATATGGGAAATGCTAGGACAGCCGGGGTTAAGGCAACATAATAAAAATAAAAATAATAAGGCTAAAGCAGCAAACGCTATGAAATAAATAGGATGTTCTTGCCAATAAATAAATTAATTATAATTTTAAAAATAAAAATAAAATTTTAAGGCCAGAGCAGAGTAATACGGACTCCACAATATTTAAAAAGCTTAGGAAATTAATAAGAGAACAAATAGAAATGGCAACTTAAAAATGCAAAATAGGATATACCATGGGAATGAAATGAAAAAGGAAACCTATTTCTCTATGTGCATTAATCAATATTTGAAAAAACAATTAAAAATTAAAAAGGAAACAGAAGCAGGAAGACCTCAATGAGATAGGAAACTTGAAAAAAAAAAACGGAAATAGGAAACTGGGAGAACGGAAGTAAAAAGGAAACTGGTTTTACTATATATTCACCAAAACCTTTCGTAGTGGACATATTTTGGCTCAACTGTTCTTTTGTTAGCTAGAGAAACAGAAGAAAGATCGTAGTTGCACTCTGCCCAAACCAGACATCAAGATTCACGCATGGAGGTCCAAGGAGAAACCAAGTTTGTGTTGCAGCTGAGCGATTTCGTGGGACATCCCATCCCTAAGGAACCATTTGACATGCTGTTGTTGGTCGCAAAAATCGCCACAGAGAAGGAGAAGGGGAAGCGAGAAAGGGAGAGAAAGGAGATCCACAGGCAAAGGAGAGAAAAAGTGAAAGACCAGAGGAAGAGGAAGAGGAAGAGAGAGGGGGCTCCATTACCATCATCATTTGATTTCGGTGTCCCCTGCTCCACCTCCTCCCACCTCAAAGAACCGCTCGATCTTACGCTGCGACTTTCGGTCGGATTAAACGACAACGTCAATAATGATCACCCGTCCGCTCCTCCTCCTCCTCCTCCTCCTCCTGCTATGTTGCAGTCGTTGCCAATGCCATCCAACAGCAAGAGGAAGCGCGTCTTTTCCTCCGCGTTCGCTTTCGATCATGGAACAGGCTCCCCCAAGCCCACCAAGAAGCCCATATTCGTACAGCCACTTCGCCGTGTGGCTCCCAACGAACATCAATTTCATCACGCCACAACGGTCGGAAACAACAGCGTTAATCATCACTCTGCCGGCGGCAGTACCCCGGGACCGGCAATACCGCCGCCGCAGGAGGAGTCGGAGTGGGTAGTGATGAAGAGGTACGTGGAAGAAGTAGGGGGATCCGAGTTGGGGCTGGTGATCCAGAAAAAGCTTACCGCCACTGACGTCAACCCCACGCAATGCCGCCTCTCCATCCCCCACGCCAAGATGAAGGCCCCCGATTTCCTGACACCGGAAGAGAAGGCCTACCTGGAACTTCGCAATCCTCGTACCAAAGCCCTTCTCTCCATTCCCGTGACGCTGTTGCAGCCCAACCTGGAGCCCATCGCCATCAACTTCAAGAAGTGGGACATGAGGAAGGAGTCCGGCAAGGTCAGCTCCTCGTACGTGTTGGTCACCCCCTGGAACCAAGTGGTCAAGGACAACAGCCTCGAGGAAGGACAGCTCATTCAGCTCTGGTCTTTCCGGCGCGGGGTCGACCTGGAGCTCTGCTTTGCCCTCGTCAGGGTCTGACCGTCCATCTTCCAACCACGATTCATGCGATTCATGTTTGTTTGTTTGTTTGGGTCTGATCACCTTCACCTTTGAAGAAATGTTTTGGGTCAATACTTACTGAAAATTTCAAGGATAATTCTGTGATTTCCTGATGTAATTCAACATCTAGTCCATTGATTTGATTGCTGTCTCTTTTATTGTCAAATGGGTCTTCTGGGTTTCGTTTGTGCATCATGGTTTTTCATATATTCGTTTACACCAGGAAAAAGGCCGTTGGAAATGTCTGTGCAAATCTGATTATTTTCACTACCAATGAAATTAAGCATAATTAATTGATAATTACAATAATTATTAACATATATGAAAAATGGCGAATTTAATATATCCAAAATTTTTGTATCATCAACCAACCACAACGATACATCCAGATATGAATAGCTACTGCCAATCACTTTTATTTATTGCTTTTCACTGCCCCTGCCCGCTTTTGTAACCCTAACGGTAATCATTCCTTTTTTGCACAGTCCAACGAGTAAATTATACAAGTAACATTTATACACAGCCAATTAATATTATTTTTTAAAAAAATTATTCATATGAATCCAGTTTATATAGAGTGCTGATATTATATAATGGAGGAATAACTGCATTACAGTTTATAAAAGCGGTCACAACGATTATTCTCCTCTAAGCTATCTCACTACTCACCCACGAAATAACAGTTTATTGGGGGAAGCTTTCATATATGAATCTCGTAAGAGAAAATTAACTTTAGTCCACCATGAAGTAAAAGATGGCACCTTTGTGACAAATGAACTACCCAGAAACAAAAATGAGTGAGGATGCTCAAGTGTGAAAAAACAAAAAATAATAATAACAGAAGATCAACTTGCAAACGAGATTCATTCATCAACTACAACCAGAGAGAGGAGGGGGGATACGCAATTCAACAACTGCCAGAAATTTTCTTTATATAAAAAAAAACTTGTGTATGGCCAAAAACTGAAAGTAATTTACTTGATTGTAACCTTACCGCCTCAAATACAGGTTGTAACAGTGAGAAAATAAAAACTTGAAGAGTTAAACCCCACAATGAAAAAAGAAAAGGGCAAAAAACATCAATGCCAGTTAAGAGGGGAAAAAGAAATTCCCAAAAATAAAATATCTAAGCAATGAGAACACAAGTTCCAGGTTTCTACTCCCAGCAAGAACAGATGGATGAACTAATCTGCCAAAACAGTTGGTTAACATCTCTCCCATGTACTACCAGGAAATCCTCTCCAGCCCATTTCATTGTCGATCCCTCTCATCTCTAGCTCCCCTAGCCAAGACATCATCCCCATGCCATCTTTCAGTAATGCAGCCATCCTTGTCATGAGAACTGTGTGCCACAAACCTTGCAGATTGAAACATATCAAATCTGTTTGGTGGTTTCCTTCTATCCTCCTCAGCACCATCTTTACGCCCCCTTACAGCAAAAGCCATATCAGGGAATCTGCGGGGTTGTGCAGGTCTGAAATAATCATCCGATCTTCCTAGGCCCGGTGAGCCTGGAGAATTGAACCTCCGGTTATGCCGGAACATTCTTACAGGTGACCTCCTGCTCTTGAAACCACCACCAGTGTTATTTTTATCATTAATCCATCTTTGCTGCGGAGAGAAGCGATTCCTGGGTGGGGACATATCACCTGCTTCATAATCTGACCCAAAACCAGGCTTCCGCATGGGCATCCTTACCCTCTCCATTCTACCTTCAGGCTTGAAATCCTGGGATCTACTGAAAGTCCGATAACCGGTATTTCGTTCACTTGGAAACTGACGCATAACAGGAGAGCGACTTCGAGATCTTGATGACCTGTACCTCTCTTGGGGTCGAGCAAAATGCTGGTATTCTCTATGAAGCACAGGAGAAAAGCTTCTCTCTCTCCTTGCTAAGCTAGGTGGCATGTGAACAAAAGGCGCATTAGAATCATTTGGGAGTGTTTTGAAATATCCTGGTCTGGGGCTAAGCCTTTGTGTAAACCTTCCAGGCCTGCCTCTGTTTCTATCCGGGCCAAAATCTCCAGCTGGTACCTGACCCCGATACATGTGATTATCATTATCCCTCTCAGCTGTGAATCTCCTTCGGATGAAAGGCCGGTATGCCCCTTTAGACGGGGAGTACATAGGGCGCTCAGGACGGCGCCAGTTAAAATCAGGACCCTCGGCTTTTTGAATTGCATGATCCGAAGCTACATCGTCCTCAACTTCAGCATAAGGGTTTTCAAGAATGTTTCTGGGTCTGGGCTTCCAGGAATCATAGCGGCCATCATAACCAGGTGAGTGTTGGCGCTTGGAATTCCAAAGGCACGACTTATGATCATCCCACTGACTGCCTACTCGATGTCTTCCTTGCATCTGTAAACTGGATCTCATCCTTCCCATGGACCTATCAGACCCAAAGGGCCCCCTTTCAGCTTGAGCACAATAATCATCATTGTCATTGGATCTGAAATATGGAAGCTATCAGCAAAAAAGGCAGTTACAAAAGTGCATAACAAATATATACATCCATGAAAATAACCTGTCCGGCTGTAAACGATTGTTGTGATTCCTTTGGAATAAGTGAAAGGATGACAGCCCTTCATTTTGTGAAGGCATCCTACGGCTAGATTCGCTATCCCTCACGAGAGAACCATTTAAATGATTGCTTCTCATATTGCCATCAGCCAATTCCTTGGTTATCTCCAACGAGATTACACAACCTTCGGACCGCTGATCCCGTGCTGACATTTTTTCCCCTGAGCTTGCTGAATGACCTGAATCCTTCACAACATCTATGGCAGAAAAGTGTTCATCTTTCCCACTCATACTCATATCTGCAGATCCTGCACTCAATCCTCTGTCTACCTCAATATCCATCTCAAGCTTCTCAAATCCACTTTTTCTGATTATTTCATCCTCCGGATACATGACTGACCTTTTAGTTAATTCTGCAACCACAGAATTAGTTGGCAAAGAACCTCTGCTACAAAACCTACTGCTCTCAGGGGGGGCAGAAAAATCAACAGACTCATACATGTGTTCATCATCAGACCCATAGTCTACCTGCTCAGTTTCCCCATCCTCGGCTTCACTGTCCCCCCAGAAATTTACACGAGATTCCCTCACCTCCCCATCCTCAAACTGAGAATCATAACCTTCATGAAGTTCTGCTGTGTTTTCCATGCCAACCACGTGATCCTGGCAATTTTGAAAAACATTAGAACCAAACATCTTTCCAGGGCGGCAATCTGGAGAATCATCACAACAGCTCTTGCATTCCTCAACAGGACTTGATCCATCTCCTCCGATAGGAGTGTGATGAACAGAAGATTTTACCACAGCTTCTTTAAGGTCGAGGTACAATGGTGGATCAACTTCATTCCAACAAGTTCCAGAAGCTTTGTCATCGTGAGGAGTTGGCTCATTAATTGATGCGGGTAGCCTTTCTCCAGCAGATGCAAATGATGCAGAATAATCCTCACAGGGGAGAGAAGATTTAAGGCCGGAATTCTCCAGGTCAGTAGCATCATGTCCTGGCAACAGACGTTTCTCTGTTCTGGAAGAACTACTGTCATCCAAGCAAGGTGTATTTCCAATATCTCCACGCTCTTCTTTCTGATTTCCTACAAGGGTATTGTTCAGTGAATCTGACGCATGATCATGCTTCTCAACCAAGGCAGTCTCTTCTAAACCACCTGATGCGCCCAATTCTATTCCAAAAACATTATTATCATTTTTGCTTGCTTTGTCATGTAAGCAAGTTGCATTTGAATAATCCCCACTCTTTTGTTTCAGATTACTTGAAAGGGTAGTGTTCCCTGAATCCGGATGCTTCTCGAGCAGAACAGTGTCTAACCCAACTGATACGCCTGGATCCATTCCAGAGGGAGAATCTTCAGTTTTCTTCTCCACAATATCATTGGAAGGTGCAGATTTTCTGTTTTCCTCTGAGACAAATGTAGCAGTGGTACAAATAGATCCAGCACACGAAGAAAAATCAAGGCAAGAACCTGTGCTCACAACTTGGGTAGAGGTTTGTGCACCAGACACAGAAAAAGCAGCAGATTCAATGGGAGTAGGATATCTTTCTTCAGTACTTATTTGGTTAGCTTTTGTATCAAGATTAAGTCCATCTCGACACAACTTACTAGCACAAAAATCCAAATTACTGGAGTCTGAAAGCAAAGGACTACCAATGTGTCCATCAAGTGAAATCTCGTTCTTCACCATATGTTGGATTTTAGCATCTGTGCCGTCCCCAATGCCTCTTTGTAAACTGTGAACCTCCCATGCATCCTTGTTTTCACAGCAGATTTGATCCTCGGGGAATGTATCTGTAGCATTTGTTTGAGTATCAACGAGAAGATCAGAGGCAGGTTGCTCCCATGCATCCATAACAGTATTCAAGTCCCAGAGTGATCTATCATCATGTGAAGACACAGTCTTCTTTTCTGTATCACAATCCCTGCTGGTGGAGGTATCCTGTAGGATTGCCACGGAGGCACCCAAATCTTCTTCATGAGAATTTTTAGAGGCACAGACAACAGGCTCTTGTGATTGCATTGTAGAAGAAGGCCCAGCCATTTCTTTTCGTGCTGAAAACTCTTCCACATCAGAATTGTATCCAGCTATGCCAGCATCATCCCTTGTTACGTCATTGCAGGCAGCTGCCGCAAGCATCTCAATACCTGAAAGGTTAGTACTGCAGCCAGCCATTTCCTTCTTCGTCTCTGAATTCTCCCCATTAACATCATCCACAACGCTGCTATAGTTCAAAGCAGTAGAGACCGAAATTTTCAAACCTTGTTGATTGGACGTTGAACATTGACAAGCCAATTTATCTGAAGTACATGGGCTATTTACAGGCTGCTCAGAATCTCCATGGTTTGGAGAAGGAGTTCGAGGAGGCGGGGAAGATCTGAACAGAAATTTCCTCTTTTTTATTGGTAAATGCTCTACCTTATCAGCGAAGCGCATACCAAGAACAGGCACATCAAGCTAACAAATATAACAGAAAAAACAATCAACACCCATAGATTGAAGTATATAGTATAAAACGAAATTAAACTGTGGTGTCCAATATTAACCTTTTCTGATTCAGATATGGAGGTATTCTCTGTCCCAGGGTTATTGTCAGTGTGTTCCACCACCACTTTGTGACTTTTTGTATTTAATTTCCTTGGACGCCTAGTTGCACTCTTGGTGCCTTTCGATGAAGTTTTCCAAGTCAAGTTAGGGTTGATAAAATTTGTAAGTTCAACACCCACCATGTTCATCCTACAGCAGACAGATCCAGTCCCACCAACCACCCCACATGTATCAAGTGTCGTGCAAAAGGTTCAGATGTTTGCGTCCCCCCAACTCCAGACTAGTTGGCAAAAACCAAAGGTCAGCGCCTAATCCAACAGAAAAGGGAACAATCAGATACGTAAAAGCAATCACACACATTACAGAGCATGGTAGAACAAACATTGGGGAGAAAAAAGTCGAGGAACCAGAAAAAAATTATAGTAGAACAACTACAATAAAATTTGAGGGGGCAGCAATGGCAGTTTAGAAACTATAATTTAAATATATTTACCACGGAAATAGACCCTTAGATGTGAACCATTTAAATATGTTGCAGAAACAATTCTTTTTCAGCTAATGTGATCTGGCAGCAAATTTAGGAGTGGTTTTCGATCATCTCATCTGTAAAATGAGAAAATCTAAGTCAGCAAAAGAGCCAACAAAAAACACAAGCAGTTGCGATAAAAACAAAATATGCCTAATGCCTAGTCAACAACAACAATGTTACAAAGCCCAAAAGCTGATAACAAGACTGCCGGCATATGATCCACATGCAATTACCTTGGGCAGGTCGAGTTAAACAGTTTTGAAGGCCTGCAAGATTCCTCAATTCAAATTGCAAGGTAGATACAAAGCCAATTCCTAGTAATCAGAACCAGGGCTTCTTAGCAAGAAAAATTTAAGGGCAAAAGGCAGCGTTAAAAATGAGGCAAGCGGCGAAGGTTTCCTTAATCCATGAAGTGGGAGATTAATGTGCAACAACAGCATTAGTTGTTTCTAAACATTAAATCCATCAAATTATTATCCAAACGAGATGCTACTGATGCTTCAAACAAAACCAGAAGGGCCAGAAAAAAATCAACAGTTATTGACAATGACAACACTTCATTTGGACGTGCACAAACTGATTGTAGACCTTAGCAACTTTAACAATAATAACAATCGTCAAGAAAGGAAGAAGCCATCTCTTCAACTCCAAAACTGTCTTTCAAACCGTGTAAGATCCATGACAGTGGTCACTGGAAGTTCTTTTAACGTTTTTGTCTTCAACTTAGCCATTTACAAGGCAGAATTTTAGCAACCCGTTTACAAACCTCCTCATTCGTGTTTGGAGATCCAAAGAAAGTCCCTCAAAAAACAAGCCACGCCTTAATAATAACAAAGACATGGTTATTCAACACAAAATCTAAAGGCTGATCAACAACCTTAAAAATCGGCATGATTCTTGCCAGGGAAATCCCTAATTGTGATCTAACAATCCTGTAGGCAACCAGCAACCACCTTCGCCCATGAGATTCAAAAGCCTTTAAGCATAGATGGTGCGGAGTAAAGAACAAAACATGGGTACAGGAAAAGTATAACCCAATCTCTACACAACGGTTCCTGCAATATTATAATGAGCCCAAATCCATTCCTTTAGCGGCAAGAAAAGTTCGGATGCAAATAGAGAAAAAAAAGCCATTCTCTTTCACGTCTTCATCTAAACAACACCTGCAACTACATAAATCTAGAGATCCAGTGCCGTAAGGACCTGCTGTGAGCCAGATTCGTCTCCGATTCTTGTAAAAACACAACGGCGACCCCAAAACTGAAGATCGTATCCTATCGGCGGCGAGGCGAAGGCAAGAACAAACCATATCCCCCTCGGATTTGAAGAAAATAACCACAGTAATATAAGCGTAGATAGTAAAAAGGCTAGGGTTTTCAATACCTGTTCACTCCTCGCCCTCGACCTCGACCTCGCAGTCAATCGATGATCAACGAACACCAAACGCGAAACCTAAACCTGTACGAAATCTGCAAATCTGGCTCAAGCAAAATCGGGGAAACGATCCTCGCCGCTCTGAAACTGGATCAACAAAGGAAAGAAACGCGGCGATTCCGACAACCAGACCAGACAACAAAAGAAACAAACGACGACCGATCTTCGATCCCCAATCTCCAAATGAACGGACTAGGGTTAATGTTTCTCTATGCCTCGCTCTGATCTTCTACGTCTTCTCTTCTAGGGCTTGCCCCGTTTGGACTTTGGATAGAGAACGAAGGCAGGGGGAGGGAGGGTTCGCCACCGTCTATTTATTGGGTGCGTCGTACCGATTTTGCCCTCCCTTGTCCCCCGAAACTCCGGCGTTGCCCCCGGGCCACTTTCCAGCTTCCTTCCTTTTTAATTGGCCACGCCTGCAGTGCTCAGAAGAAGACGCGAGGGGGCTGCTACCCGGGCCCCACTCCCACCCGAGATAATGCAGAAGACATTTTGTTTTACAATTCATTCAATTGAATATTCGTGGCCGTTAAATTTGACCATCACCTAATTTCTATTCAAATTTAATTAGAAACATAAATAAAGAAATATTTTTAGTTTTTTATTTATTTATTTTTCAATTCTTTTCGTTACTGTGGAATTTTAATTACTAATTATTAAAATAAATATCATCAAATTTACACCCGCGGATGTAAACTCTCCCCCTCACCTTTTTTTTTTTGTTGGTTTTACAAAATAAATATATATAGAACATGTTTAGTTAAAGTATTTTTAGTTTTATTTTTAAAAAATAATAATTACTTTTAGATACATGAAATTTACAAATAAAAAATATATTTTCATTTTAAAAAACTCTTACAATAAAATATTTTAAAATTATTCTTAATTTTATATTTTCTTTATAAAGACAACGTTCACATTCTCATCCTGGGTATTGCCTCATCCTCGGTGTTTTTATGACTACATTTAATTTTTTATGATTATTTTTAAAAATAAAATTATTTTTAGAAATTACTGATTCAAATAAATTTAAAAATGATATCATACGATCAAATATTACTGATATATTTCTCTAGCGGCATCAGCTGTCTTGTTGCTGCAAGCCAAAAAATATCAATGGGCTTACCCCTATATATATTGAGTGATTGATTGATGGGCTTACCTTTACGTTTCGTGTGTGATGGCCATTAGCTTTTTCTCTCTTTGTTTTATTAGTTGGATCAATTAATGACGCAGGCCACAGTGAATCCGATGAACTAGGAAAAGCTAAGATCGGAAGGGCATGAAGTTATAGCAGGTATGGGTTAAATGTATTACTAATAAAAAAACATTTAAAACTAAAATTTAAAAACAAAAAAACAAGAGTAAAGGCAGTCACTGATTTTCAATTATTATTTTTTATTTTATAAATTTAAATTAATTTTATTTTTATATATAAATATACACTATAATAAATTCTCTCACCCTATATCATTAAAATAATATTTTAATTTTTTATTTAATAATAACTATTTTAGAATTTTATATGAAATAAAAATAAAAGTTCTACAAAAATATAATGTGAAAAAATTTACATGTAATTTAACAATAATATAGGCTATGTTTGTTTTTTAAAATATAATTATTTTTAAAAACTGTAAATTCAAATAAATTTATACCGCTCATAGATATTAAAAAAATTATTAAACTCACAGTTTTCAAAAACAATCATATTTTCAAAAATAATACACTCAAATCAAATAGACTCATAATTTTTTATATGTATTTAAAATTATTTTTTAATACATTAAAAATCTTACATAAATCATATGAAAAAATATAAATATAAAACGTGTTAACAGATCTTAAAAATACAAAATATACAAATAATTTTGACTTAAAAATACAAAATATAAAAATACGTGTTAACAAATCTTAAAAATGGTGTTATGACTTTAACTTCTTTTCCAAATAAAAAAACAAATTCATATACAAAATATGCTAACAGATCTCTAACTACAAAGGGACAAAATAGTTGTTCCTTGCTTGTGACGCGTGTAAATTTTCGGTCAAAAGTCATTGATTTCACATTTATCATAGTCATCAAATTAGAATTAGTTAATTTTTTGGATATTAATTTTAAGTTTCTATTAATGCACGTTTGGCCGCTTTTGTGAGTTCTTTATTATTATTATTATTATTATTATTATTAGTATTATTTTTAAGCAAATGAAGTTAGGTTTGGTATAAAGTTGTTAATTGTTTTTAAAAATAATGGCCTAATTTAAATTTAAATTTATTTAATTTTATAATTATATATTTGAAATAAAGTGAATTTTATAGTTATTTTAAAAAACTATTTGTTATTTTCAAATTTAATAAAAACTACAAATTGTTAACTTTTTTATATTTTATTACATATTTTTTTATAAAATCTAATTTAAAAAAATATAAATTTTCTAAAATATATTATTTCTCATATCAATACGTATATTATTTTTAAATTAAAATTCAATTGTAACTATATAAAAATAAAATATATAATAAAATCATTTGTGCCTGCACCCTTTGTTTTACTAATTTTTTTAATGCAATTAAAAATTATTATCATTATTATTATCCTTTCTAGTACGGGAAGGTTTTAGGACGTTGCTCTAATTTGACACTTTACATTTTCCCTAAATTGAAAGTTCTTAAATTGATAAACCTTAGACTTGGAAAAATAATATTTAATGATTTTGAATCATCGCGCCAACGAGACCAATTAGTAGTTAGACTTATCAAATTTTACAATTTGAGGACAATAAATAATAAATGTCTGACAATGCTGGTTAATTATAATTATGTGCAAAATATTAAGGGGCTGGAACCAGTAATCGAGAATCATCTAATAATTTGCGCGCCAACAAAAAAAAAAAGAGTTTAAGTGGACTTTGGAAGCAATTGAAACAGTTTTTAAGCAATCGAAATTAATTCTCTTAATCAAATAAATAAGCAATTAAATCAAATGTTATATTCTAAAGCCCTACCAATTATTTATTTGATATTCTTATTCTTTGTAAATCCTAAATATTTTATTTTAGCATAAATGTTTCAACAATAAGTGTTAATTTAGTAAGTGGGAATCAAATTGATGAGGATGAATTCGGTCGCCTAAAGTTGACTAATAATTCCGATGAGAATAGTATTATTGATATAGCACACCACGATTCAATGCGTGATAGACACAATAGCATCATGTTATGTTGGATTGTACCAGTGACGGATTTTCAATGCGTGATAGACACAAATTTTAATTTTTATTATATATATATATATATATTTATATTAAAATTTTAAAATTTAATTATAATAAAATATATATAGTTATATTTATATTTATATGTGTATATATATAAAAATATAATTTTAAATTATAGCTATATATATTAATTAATAATATATATATATATATGAAAATTTTAGATGAATTTAATTCATTAATTTTGATTTTTTAAAAGTTAAAATAATATAAAATAAAAAAATACTATGTGTGCCACATTAATACTAATATATATTGAATTTATAATTTTAAAAATCTTAAAATCAAATAACATAGTTCACAAACATAACACATCATGTATTAACAAATCATCTTAAATAAATAAATTTAAAAAAATGATAATATTGTTCAATTCGGTTTAATTTAAACCGCGATTTTGAAATCCCAAAACAAATCAAACCAATAATATTATTCGGTTTCAAACTCAATCAAACCGATTTTGTTTGATTTTGACGATTTGATAAATTAAATTAATGGTTTCGGAAGGTCAGTTTAGTTTGGTTTTGGTGATTTAGAATTTCACCCCTAACTTAGATGATGCTAATCATAGTTTTAGGTAACAGATATAGATTATACAGTTTATATCTCCCCCCCCCCCCCCTAATCAAATTTTCTGGATCCGTCCCTGGATTGTATAACAAAAAAACAATGAGCTAAAAAAAAATTTATCTTAAAAAGAGCTTTAAATTAATGTTTGACAAAATATCAGTATACTTTAATTTACTTTCAAATTTATAGTTTATATTTTATTGAAACAACTACACGTTAAAGGCTGTTCAAATAAAAGTATATATTTTTATTTTACACATCAATTCAACGAAAACGCATGAAAAATGGTATGTATTTGGTGAAATTCATAGTAGAGGTTAGATATAAAATATCCGTAGAAGAAGCTACCCTTTTTATTTTTAATTTGGACTCTCTTTTGTTAATTGTTGTACCTACTCTTATCGTTGTTTATGCTATATTTTAGTGCAACTATCTCATCTCACCAACAATAAAAGACTATCAGTGAGCTTTATAGAATGCATATGCCGACGAAGATATGTAATGCAAGACTAGGATGATAAATTAATCATTCATAATCTGTTATACTTTATTAGTCTAGTTGTATATATAATAAAAAAAAATATTATGAATGATTTTAATAAAACTTAATCTTCAATTGATTATTATTGTAGTTTATTAGTTTGACTACGATGAAATTAAGTTGAGGAATGGAATGAACTTAATGAGTGTAACAGCCCATTTTGTTCTTGGCAGTGCCACACAGACACCACAAAAGGCTTCGTGCCATGAGAGGTCTCCACGCCCTTTTAAGAGGCACGCTTCATTATCTTCCCCAACCGATGTGAGACTTAAAGTTCTCAAACTTCACAATCCATCCCCCCACGTCCCCATGGGACTATGACACACTGACCCGGTCCCCAACTCTGATACCATCTATAACAGCCCAAGTCCACTGTAACACGATATTGTCCGATTCAGGGCCCAAGCTCAATCCCCGATTTTGTTATTGGCAGTGCCACACAGACACCCCAAAAGGCCTCGTGCTATGAGAGGTCTCCATGCCCTCTTAAGAGGCACGCTTCGTTTTCCTCCCCAACCGATGTGGGACTTGTAAAGTCCTCATACTCTACAATGAGAAATTTTCTTTTGAACGGATTGTTATAAAATTATTATAAATTTTAGACAGATTTTAATTCATTTCAAGACCGGACCTGCTCCGATCGATCCACATTTCTCATTAGGATGCCTCAAAACTCTGCAGTTGATATATATGCTGAAATCACCAACTCGATGGTTGAATCACATTACATCGCTGCCCAAAGGCGTTATCATATCCGGACAGCACTGGGCATGCATGGTCCCACAGACACGAAGAATCTTTTTCAAACATGGCCCATGCACATGCACAGGTGGATATATTCTACGGCCTATAAATTGGAGTCTTGGATGGTAATGATATGGACGGAACATAACTCCACCGTGTTTGAGTTTGACAATGATCAACAATCTAAATGCAAATCAACACGCGATACCTTAGCTTAGCCCCCGGAGGAGGAGCCTAGGTTTAAAGTTTTATTCTTTAGATTGCATTACTTACATATATTTATCAAAATAATAAAATATTATTATTATTATTATTATTATTATTATTAAAAATAAACACGATAGGATTGAAATTAATTCAGCCTTTTTAATAATAATATAAAATTAATATTATTTTTACGCCAGTAATATTAATATTAATAATAATGCAACCTAGTTTTTTTGGGTTGTTAATTCCAAACAACCCACCTGACAGTAGTAACCAAACGCCGTCTTCACGACAACCTAGGCTTTCTTAAACTCTTTTGGGCGGGAGTCCAAACACTCGATCGTTTGCTATCTCAGGGAGACATCAGGACCCTGCATGCGATGAGGGCATAAACATAATGAACACTGGTTGTTAAGCTGCTAGACCTATATAAATAATATATTAACAATCTAAATTAGAATAAACATAATGAACACTACTGGTTGTTAAGCTGCTAGACCTATCAATAATTAACAATCTAAATTATAATATACACAGTTTCATTTGTCACCATCTAAATGTTCTACATGCACTTACGGGTTACAGTATCAATTTAAAAATAAAATAAAATAAAGGCCCCTACATAGGCCTATATATTTGACTTTCTGCGATTTGGCACCTCCATATAGTAACTTAACGTTTAGATTAATGACTGAATATATTAAAGCTTCAAATGTCACACGACAACATAAACGTTTGTTAACAGTCTTCAATACTGCATCAAGTTAGGAGCACTCATCAAACCAGTGAGGGCAAAAACTATTACCAAAACCCCTCAATACCGCATGAAATGGAGAGTTCAACCATGACATTTATACTGCCTCATACTATATTTTGGATTTTTATAAGTCAGCCAGTGATAGTACTCCATCACAGTTATATTTCACAACCAGTGATATTTTTAAATTTTTATGAGCCAAGCACTTGGTTAATATTTCATGTGTCCGGATCCAAATCGAGTTTTAAATGAACTTTAAATTAAGTTTGAATTTCAGTTCGTTTGGCCTGATCAGCTTAGACTTACGAGCTCATTTGGATTTGACTCGTTTGAATTGTAGTTTGATTCGTTTAAAAGTTAAATATTAAATTTATTTTATTGAAATATTTTAAAATATAATATTATTTTATTTAAGATTAAATTATTAAAACATTAATACAAAAAATTAACAATACGAAAGTATTGATATAAACTTAATAATATAAATAAACTAATCAAAAAGTTCACTCGTTAGGCTTGGGCTCGAATTCGGCCTTGTACTCATTTATAAGTTCAAAAGTCAAATACAATAGGCTCGTTAAAGTTATGAACTTTATGATAGGCCTAGGCTTGGGCTTGCTTAAAAAGAATAACAGGGTCAACTTTTTGCAAACCAATTCTCACCAAACCGGTCGTTATGAGTACTGGTCACATAGCAAATACAACACCGTTTCAATTCACACGGCCAATTATATAACACTAGCTATCTCTCTTTTCCAATTGAGTTATTCTTATTACTATTCTAAATTTGACTGGTCATTATTTTGAAATATTAAATTTTAATACAATTTATAATTAAGATATAAATTTAAAAATATAATTTGTGACTGATATGTCTTCACATAAATACATTTATTAAAATGAATTTTGAGCCTTTTTATATACAAATATAATTTATTTTAAAATTCATAATTTAAATTTAATTTTTTTTGAAAAAAATAAATCATTAGACTAAAACACAAAAACAAAAACGTGTACAAAATAACATCCAATATGGATGTAATACTGTTTTCATATGTCCAAACAGGTCTAAGAATTTTAGAAAAAAAAAAATAGCTTGACAACAAAGAAGAGACTCTTTAATGAAATAAATTATGTTTGCAAGTGAACATCCCTCTACTCAAGAGCCCAAGAAAGTTGACAATATTTAATGTACAGGCCAGGCCACATATTTATGTGAGTGTCCAACGCACCCTTCAATGCGTGCTGCATTATTCGTGGTCATTGAGATTCGTTTGATGCCTCCTCTTAAAAAAATCCGGTATAAATATAAGAAAAGGACGACCCGTTAGTGATTACACGTTGTTCTCAACTTTGGAAGACCAATGAGTATGGGTGTGTAAAAAAATTCCATACCCAAAATTCAAACCCGAAATTTGGGTTTGATGAGAACTCATAATCTCAAGTTTATAATTCTGAAAGTAAAATGAGAGCTCGATTCAAACTTAAAATTACTTATATTTTGTGTTCTTCTAAATGTATAATATATAATTAATTACTTGAAACAAGTAAAAATAAAAATAAAAAGTAATTTATCGTTTAAGAGATTTTCTATTAATAAACTTTCTAGTAATTTATATCCCAACTTTTTATCATTTAAGAGCAATTTGGATAAATTTTTTATTATCTATAAATATATAGTTAAATAATATTATATTAAATTTGTAACTCTATACTAAAAAATAATTTATAAAATTAATAAAATGACTCTTCATTTAATATTATAATATTTTTATTTATCTTCGCTATTTATTATTTTCTCATGCAATCATAAAAGAGATAGAAAATTAAAATAAAAGTATTAACAAATATTATTTCAATTAAAATATAAATAAAACAGAGATAAATATTAAAATTAAAATTCTGAAATAAATAAAAATCAAGACACTAACAATAAATATACACATGATCAAATTTAAATCTAAACCTAAATTATTTTTAATTTTTAACAATATTAAAAAATAATTTAGAAAAATGAGATAACCCAAAAATAGGTGTCTGCAATCCGAACTTTCAAAAAACCAAACCTTATTTTCGATCGCACAGGCCTAGGCCTACGAAAATAATACAAAAACTACGAAAAAAGAAAATCTAAGTAGAAAATGTAAGAATAAAATAGATGTGATAGTAAAGGCATAACTGGTTAAACTAGATCTAATTTTCTTAGCTTTTGATGGTTTTATTGTGGTGTTTTTTGTCCAAGCTAGGATCTTCTTCCCAGCTTGATTGGAATTCTTCTTTTAAAAGAGTTTTTTGTATTTCTTTTCTTCATTATTCTAATAAATGTCATCCATTGAAAATGGGGAAAAAAACCTGACAGCCAGAAAAAAAAAAACAAGAAAACGGATCTGCATAACGAATAATAACAATGGTAGTTTCGCGTGTAATTCGCTGAATAATCTTATTATCGTTAAATTAATATTAAAAATTTTAATATAAAAAATATACCAATCTAATAGCAAGAAGTCTTTATGCGTTGAATTATCTGTTAATAGAAATTTTCATATATGTATTTATAAAATAACTTTCCGTCTTTTTCTTATTTTACTTCATATATATATATATATATATATATATATATATATATATATATATATATATATATATATATATAACACCGACTTACAAAAATGTCCACGCAAATCTAATAAAATAAAAATGATAGGTTAAGCACGATAATTTGTGGGATAATTTATACAAAAATGGTAGGTTCAACAAGTAATTTGTGGGGTAATCTTATAAGCAATGTTACAAGTCTTTTGTACAAGCCTCTCTCATGTACACTTTAACGTGTTAATATTTTATTGGTTATGATTAAATTTTAGGTATGATTTGATCAAATTAGTAGTCAATATAATGTACAGGCTTATATAAAATATTTTTAAAATTTATTACTGTTAAATTAATATTAAATTTCACATATATATATATATTAAAATTAGAATACCGGCCTACAAAATGCCCACACCATCTTCCACAGCCAGCATGTCCTCCCAAACAGACTTCCGCGAACAAACATGTTCTCAAAGAAATGTCTCCAACAGGCCGCACGTGAGTGACGGCTACCTCGGCCGCACTGTTACCTACTTGCGTTTTAGGGAAAGGGGCATGTGTTGGTGGTGGTTGCGGCTGCCCAATGGAGACTCGACACGTAAGCCATAGAAATGGCAGCCCGGATCTGATCGCTTATGCGTTGCCGATTCGGTACTCTTCCTCCTCCACCATTAAATTTTAAAATAAATTATCGGAGTAATTTAAACATTTTGTTTTTTCAAAGGCCGGATCCTCAATTGCCCGTAATGCGCGCGTAGGGCGGTGGACCTGTGACGGTGTACCCCACGCGGATGCGACTCTGGTCACAATAATAGGATGGATTGAAATCTTATATTATTATTATTATTATTATTATTATTATTATTATTATTATTATTATTAAATTTGCTAGATAATAATTTTCGGAGCCGTTGTTTTATTTTTTAAAAAATAAATTAACCTGTTTTATTTTTTATCTAACTTAACCTGTGTAACTCGTTTGTTTAATCTGTTTTATTTTTAAAAATATAATTATTTTTAAAAATTATAGATTCAAATAAATTTATATTACTTATAAATACTAAAAAAGTTATTTAAAAATAAATATATTTTAAAAATAACACACTCAAAGCGACGGATATGAATCATCCGTGTGATACGATTTTAAAAAACAGATCAGGTTATTGCGTCACATCATTTTATGGCTAAAATTGAGTTTGTTTGCAGTCTTACCGCATCAGTTTCACGCATCAACTAATGTACTAATGTGATAATTAACACATAATTGGAGTTTATTATACCAACCATTTATCATTCAATTACATGACGACCAATAGTACGTCATACTATAAAAAGAGACTTTTTCAAAAATATTTAGCCTTAGAATCGACACCCAAAAAAGTACGTGCTCGCATTTATTTAGATTCCTGCCTTTTTGACTCGGATTTTTAGAATCTTGGGATGAAAATTTACAAAACGAGAAATTAAAAAATTTAAAAAAATAAAAATTTTACTTTCCATGATTGATATGTTGGAATCAAACTAAATTGACTAGTTAAAGTCATATTTTACTTGTTATAGTAAAATTTTATCTAATAGCACTCTATCCCTTTATATATATTTTTCAATTCTAAATCTCTAACAGAATTTAGGAAAAAATACAGGATTTGATGCCGGGAAGGAGAGTGACACTCAGGGAGGAGGGATGGCCGGTTCGCCAGAGGGAGGGTGACATGAGGAGGCGGTGGCCGAGCTACGCACGGGGAGTGGGTGAGGCGTCGGGGGGAGGGACGGTGTTGCAAGGCCGGGTGACGCACGAAGAGGGAGGGACGGTGTTACAGGGCCGGGCGACGCGCGGAGAGGGGAGAGCTCCTCGTCATCCACCTAGTCTGAGGCGGCACCGGTCGGTGACAGGGACGTTGGAGGGGAGGGAAAGAGTGTGTGAGATATGAGAGAGGGGTGGGAGAAAGATGATTAATTTGCATGATAGGGTCAGAAAAACAAAATGTTTATTTAACTTTTGTTTTTGTTAATAATTTATTTAAATTATTGGAGAATTAATTTTAGTTATATTTTATTATAATTTTTGTTATAATTAATGAGTTGTAGAGGCTCTTAGGAAGTATTTTTTTAACTGCCTTTATTCGGGTATGTTTTTCTGTCTTTCGAGTACGCAGACCCGCTATTTTTTGCAACTTTGTTGTTCACGGCAAAATGTGTCTGGTAGTTCAACTTTTTAAATCATTAATATAAATTAAAATTATACAATCTTTTGATAAAGGTTAATAACATTAGCAAATGATAAATAGTAGATTTAATGGGAAAAAGTGTCTTTTAACCCGTCGCATCCTCAATATGGGATTGAATCCCACATAAGATACAAACAAATGCATAAACATCTATACTTAATAAGTGAGAATTGACCCCATGTCTTCGTTGTTTAAACAATGATTGCTTTCAGCTCATGTATAAAAGAAAAAAAGAGTACCAATCAATATAATTGTATGACTGATGTCTGAAGATAAGTTTAGGTTTCATGTCTATCATTGTACCTTATCTGTAATATGCTAGGTTTATTTATGCTAATATAAGACTACAGAGGGGGTGGGAAATAAACCAACAATGCAAAAAAATAATTACTCAAAAAAATTGTGAATATAATTTGTGCGGCTGTGGTAAAGGGGCATAAATAATAATACGATAATTAATATTATGTTTACAGACTCAATAAACAAAGGGAGGTGTTAGTGAATTAATATTATGTATTAGGATTGGAAATATCTTAACGAATTTGGATTTGGGATTAAGTAGTTAACAAAATTATTTAATTAACTTTGATCGAGTAAATAAGATGTACGTAATGGAAGGAATAAGAATTTGTTGGTGCATTTGTATAAAAATAAATGTTACAATTGCTTAAATTATAAGTGAATAAAATTAATAAGTTTTACCTTTAAATCATGAGAAAGGATTATTAGCGTAGTTTAAGAAAATACTAAGATTGTGAAAACTCAATCGGGTTTCATGCCTTAAAGATTAATTATGAAAGTAACAAATTCGTATAGTAAAAAGACTTATTAAGAGGTTTAGAGCGATAAAAAAAAATTACACGTGATTTTCATAGATTTAGAGAAAGCTAATGACATAATACATAGAAAAATGCTCTAATGGACTTTAAGAAAGAAGATAGTTTCCATCAAATATGTAAATGTAACACATATGAGGAATTTGTAACTAATTCTATAAACGATAATGGATTAAAGGGTAAGTTTCCAATTACAACAAAAGTGTATTAACAACCAACCTCGAATCTTTTCTTGATTACAATAGTAATAGACAAGATAACAAAAGAAAACCCTATGATAAATCATAGTATGTGTTGTTTATCGATAATATTATTTGGTCGATAGGAGTAAATAATGGATTAATTAAAAATTAAGTTATGTAGCAAAACTCTAAAGGTTAAGAGATTTAGATTAAGGATATCAACTATTAAATATATGGATTGTAATTTAAAAAAAAAGAATAACAATCAAAACATTATTACACTTGATAACCAAGAAATAACAGCCAAAAAAATATTTGAAGTACCTGTGATTGATAATTCAACCAAACATAAAGATTGATAGTGATATTAACCATAGGATTAAAGCCGAGTAACATAAGTAGAGAGTTACAATGAAAGTTTTGTATGATCGCAATATGTCACAAAATTTTAAAGGAATGTTTTATGATACAACCATTAGACCTTCATTGTTATATGAAATATAGTATTAGGCTAACAGGAAACAACATGTACAAAAGTTCATTGTCATTGAGATGCGAATGTGAAGATGAATGTGTGATGAGATTAGGATAAAAAAAATGAAATGAGGATATTTGTCGTGTCATTAACCCTCTGTTTGGTTACTATAGAAAAACCATAGAAAACTAAACGGGTATAGAAAATGGGTAGAATTTTAATTTTCCAACGTTTGGAAAGGCTAGAAAACCAATAGTAACCATGAAAAATGAATGCCTTAACGGTTACTTTTTTATGACGTTGTAAACGTTGTAATTTTCCATGAAAAATATACATTAATCAATATTTACCAAAATTACCCTCTGCCTTCTTCACATCTACTGTGTGCACGTCCCTGCGCTTCCTCGCCGTCAACGTGGCTGGTAAGATCTTCGCTGCGGGGTGGTATGGAACAGATCGGCATCGAATAGATCGACATCTCACATATGAGAGGATTGGCGGCTGCAACGGCGACATGGCAGAGCGTGCATCGTAGGTGGGGTGGCGTGGATGGGAGGCAGCGCGGCGGAGGGACGGGACTGGCATGGATGGGAGGCAGCGTGGCAGAGGTGGGTGGTGTGGATGGGAGGCAGTGCGGCGGAGGGACGGGAGGCGGCTTGGAGGCGGAGTGTTGCTGCAAAGGGATGGGAGGCAGCGTGGCAGCGTTGCAGCGTTGAGGGATGGAGGCGGGTTGCGTGAATGTGAGATAGGGTTTTTTAGGAGAGAGGTAAGGGTTAATTATGGTATTTTATTTTATTTTATTTTTTGTTTTATATTATTTAAATTATAAAAATAATAGTTTTCTACCTTTTTTCTACACCAACCAAACAACAACAATTTCCACCCCTTTTCCATATTTTTTCTTTTCATATATTTTTTTTCCGCTTAAAATTTTTCCACCCCTTTTCTATACCCAACCAAACAAAGGGTAAAGTAATTCCAATTAAAGATAAGACAAGAGAAAACCAGTTATGTCGGTTTGTCAATTTATGATATAAGTCAATGGATGCACTTGTTATGATATTAACACTGAATAAGGTTTAAAATGCAGGAGATGACCAAAAAAAATTTCATATAGTTATGATAATAAAATATATGAAGTTATTATATTTGAAAAAAAAAATTATTACTTATAAGAATGCTTAAAAGGAAAGGATTTATATATTGGATCAAATATAAATTTTATACTTGTATTAGTTTATATAGTCGATCTTATTGAAATTAAATCTTTTTGTTTGATTTACTTGATTTTTTAACTATCAAATTATTGTATATGCCTCTCAACCACACTCACATAAATAATTATAATCATAAATAAATATTATATGCTATTATTTAGTTTAAAATTGACATTTATGGATCTTACTCTCATGAGTTTCATAACTCATTTAAAAATTTTATAATTTACAATTGTCCACGGACATTCATTTTACTCGTGCCCTCTGTACTAATTTATCCTAAATGTTTTGGACAATATAGGAGTTTTTTTTTATCTGAAGGATATATGCGGTATATCATAATTAATGCATAAAGAGTATAGAGACATGAATATATAAAGAGGAAGCTATATCCCATTACCTACTAAATCATGACTCATCCCCAAATTTGTGAAAAATACATGACTTTATCAACCACTTTATCACTTTGTCACATTATATTTATATTATATTAGAAAGGAAATAGATATATTGGAAAATTGAGTGCTTTATTTTAACAATTAACTTTACATGTTTCGAAATTTAATGAGATTTGTTCTAAATAAAATAAATATGTTTACATAAATCCTTTTTTGAAAGGATATGTAGATATTTACTAATTAAAAGTCAAAAGCCAATCTACTATATATATATATATATAGGGCCAAGTTTAATCCGTCTACAATTATTAAGATTAAAAAAAGCTACTGAACCTAACATTTAGACCAATTACGCGTTTTATTAACTATTAATATTAAAATTTATTATATTAATATTATAATGTTACATTTTGACCCAAAACTTCCAATTTCTGGGTCCACCTTCAATTATTATTGAAATCCACGTAAATATGAAGATTTCCCGATTGTCAGGAACGATCCAAAGCCACCATTATTGGTGCCACCACCACCACAAGACCTCCTTCGAAACAGACTACACACACGATGGTGTGACGCCGCCAATCGCCAACTATAATAAAATGGTTGGCGGCAGCGGCGCCGTCCATCACTCCGACCATGTGGCCGAACAGGCCGACATCGCTAGGTAGCAAGCTCAAGCACCTAACTAGCTAGCGTTTGTGTTCGTACATCGGATTTAATGTTTTACCAAAAGTAGCACGTACGATGATGGGTGGGGGTGGTAGGCCAGGCCAACTCCGTCTTTACCGAGAACCGCTACCTCCTCCGGCGGAAGCGGCGACTTCCTCTTCCGTTTGAGGCTTATTACACTGTCGTTGCTGCCGCCTGCCGGGCCCTAGCTCTATCATTGACGGATGATCCGCTGCTTATAGATTCAACACCTTCGACGCAACCCTGATTCTGTTTTTGTTTGAAAAATAGTAGTTTTTCTTTTTCTTTTTCTTTTTCTTTTATGGAATTTTTTTAATTTTTTTTAAATTTAAAATAAATTTTTAAATCATTTGTCAGCTTTATATACCAAAAATAGCTACTATAAATTTAAGAACGAAAATAAAAACTAGACCAAACATATACTATATATTTGCTTCCATTTTTTTCCTGCATTCAATAACCTTTTAAAGGATGTGACTGCAACAATAGACCAACTTTGAGTTGTGATGCAGAATTATTTCGAAATAAATAAATATTTGTACAATCGGTTGGCGGCATTTTTGCGTAACCGTGAGAAATTAGACGGTTATGATCTCTTTCTTTTTTTCTCTTCCCTCGTTGAATTGGTAGGCTGCCACGTCGTCACGATTACCCAAAGATTATTAACCCCGGTTATACCTAGAATTGCCCTTCCGAAATTTAGAAAGTCTAAGGTAATATTTAACAAAATTGTTTATATTTATATATTAAATTATTAATTTTATAATTTTACTAGAATTATAAGAATAATATTAAAATTTAAAACATCAATTATTGTTAAAATTATATGTTAAAAGAAAATATAATAATAAAAAAGGGTACATAATATAATATATATAATATAAATTATTATCTTTATCAATAAATAAAAGTTCTGAAAGTAAATGTGTGTTTCCTATCGACTTAAATACTAATTAATGTGTATTATTTATTTATTTATTCAAAACAAAGTTATTAGGGTTACGTTTAATTTATTTACATTATTTTAAAAAATAAGATTATTTTTAAAAATTATAAACTCAAATAAATTTATATTATTCATTTTTAAATTTTAATTTATTAAATTTTCTATTTTTGAAATAATATTATTTTAAAAAATAATACCATTATAATCTTATAGCGCGGAATATGACAACGGATCGGATATTATTATTACTTATTCCACCTATAAGTAATAATAATATTACTTAGGGTGGGTTACCACAATACCACCTATGATGTGATCCAAACCCACCCTAAGTTTAAACATCACACACATATAGAGAGAGAGAGAGAAAGAGAAAGAGAGGTCATGTTATTACCAACGCGGACGATCAAAAATATATATTTAAATCTTATTTAACCGTAACACTCAATTTAATGTTTTAAATTTGAGTTCTAGTTAATAAAATGACAAGACACGTTTTCAATTTAACACGGGTTATGGGTTATTTGACATTTTTGTATAGATAAATAAAAAAATACTAATTAGACTTAATTACCTGCTCCATATTTTATCTCTGCGAAATTTCTCACACTACGCGGAGATGAAGATGGCATGAAATTGACTTTTAAATTTAAGAAAAAAAATTACAGGAACACCGACTCTAATGAACATCCGAATAGAATTGTGTACTCCTGCCATGTTTGTATCCAGTTTATTTTTTCTTTGAGGAAAACAAATTTGGCGGCGTTTGATGAGATTATAATTTTTTAAAAAATATAATTATTTTTAAAAATAATAAATTTAATAAAAAATATTTATAAGTAATAAAAATTGCTATGAATATAAATATTTTTTAAAAAAATTATATTTTAAAAAATAAAACAAAATTATTAAATTTCGCGGTGCAATTGATTAGCTATCATATCGCGCATTAATTGCTAATCGCAGGCAGCCCATAGGCCTGTGTGGTCAGGTTGCATTGTTGTCCAATCTTAATTCCCACCCTCTTGCAATGATGCACGTTGTGTTTTTCTTTCTTGTTGTCTCAGATTAATATGAATAAATTGTTTTTTTTTAAATAATATCTTTATGTATCATTATTCTTATACACGTCGTTATTATTATTATTTTTATTTATTTATTTTTGAAAAAACTTTGTGATACGAATTAGCTTGTTACAGTATAACGTGTTTTCTAATTTTGATAATTTATTTTAAAGTTTTGAAGTTTACAGTTGAATGAGTATGGTTTTGGTGATATTAAATATATGTGATGCATAGACATACAGAAGTAAATATCAAAGAATCAAAATAGAGAAATGCGATTTCCCAAAGGCTCACCTCGCGTCACGAACCTTTATTAGACCAACACCGTTCCACGTCTATTCTGTGCTCATCATCTCATCTCCCATTGAAATCTTAGCGCACAATCACATTTACAAATAAAAAATAACAAAAATTGTTCCAGTTATCTAAGCTACCATTATTTTACAGAAGACGTGGGATTAGTGGCGAAATACAGCTTAGCAAAGTTAAAGTAAAAAATTAAAATTAACTTAAATTTCGTATATAAAAAAATCCAATTATCCCCTATATTTAGCTATAACAAAAAAATAAATCAAGTTGGACTAAAATTATAAATTTAACTAATTTTATCATATCATTCTCTTACTCAAAAGACACAACCAAACCCAAAACATTAAAGCAGAAAAATATTATAAAAATGAAATAAGAATAAATAATTTAAAACTAAAACTACTAAAATTATTTTTAACTAAAAACATAAATAACAAGCAGCTAAATAAACCTACCCAACTCTATTGAAAATAGACAAAATAAATCAAAAGGAGTGAATGAAAAGCAAACTAGTTTTCCCCAACTTTATCCTAAAAAGAAAGGACAGTTTTTTTTGTCAGGGAATAATAAATGTATCATAATAACTCATACGCATAAATATGACATTCCACCAGAAATCTAATAATAATAAATTAATTATAATAGTATTATAATAACAGTATGATAATAGAAACCCAAAAGCATTAATATGACGACATATCATCATCAGAAGAAGAAGGAAACAAAATAATAATAATAATAATAATAATAAAGAAGACGAATAACTGCATTTGAGATGTACAAGAAAATTTTCCATAGAGCCAAACACTAATTTATTTAATGGTTGGTGGTGGTGGTGGTGGTGGTAGGGTTTCTGGTTTCTCGAGAGACAGGAAAAAAAAAAGTTAAAAATATCACAATTAATAATAATCTAAGAAGCATGGAGGGAGGAGAGAGAGAGAGAGGGGGAGGGAGAGTGAAGTTAACGCCAAGCAGACGCGACGGCGAGTGTCCTGCCCATCCACCCAAGCCAGATCCCTCCGCTCTCTTCCTTAACGGTGATGCCCACGTTGCCGCGTGGCGCAGAGTTGACCAGCGATTCCGCAACGCTCTGACTCAGTGGTCTCTGTTCAAACCCGGCCATGCGCAGCCGGGCCCGCCACTTCCCGAACATCTCGCATCTCTCCAGCCGCTCCATCCCCTCGCACGCAACCGTGTTGGCCATCTTGCGACCCAGCGCTTCCTCCACCCGGGCTCGCTCCGGGCTCTCCCTTGGCAGCGCCGAGTCCAGCGAGTCGAACAGCGCGCCGTAGTAGGAGCACACCTCCCCCACCCTCGCCACCAGCGGCGCCGTGTTCCCGTTCATCTCCTGCTCCACGACGGCCACCACGCGCGGCGCTAGCCCCTTCACGCGCCGCAACAGCTCGTCCCTCGGGTTGTCTGTCCGCACGCTCTCGTCCGGCATTCCGTACAGCTTGAACGCCAGGTTCACCGCCAGCGCCTCCCCCGGCTCGCAACCCAGCGCGTCCCGGCTCAGATCGCAGAGGCGGAGATTCAAAAAGCTCAGCTTCACCCCAAGCTTCCTCAGCTGCTCCTCACAGCCCCCATTGGGTCCGCCGCTCCCGTGCTCGGAGGCGACGCACGTTATCTTCAGCGCCGGCGGCTCGGGCCGACGCGCCACCAGCTGCTGGACCAAATTCAGATACTGCGACGCGCCGCCAACGTGGAGTCCCTCGAAATCAACCACGTGGATCTTCTCCGGCAGGTCCGACGTGGCGTCCAGGATAGCCTGGTTGGCGGCCCACAGCCCCAGCTTGAAGCAAGGCGACACCTCGTACAGTTTCTGCATCGCCGCCGCGTGCTCCGGCTCTCGGAGCTCGAGGAAAAGCGGAGGTCCGTCGACGCGGACCACGCGCCTCCGGAGACCCGCCGCCATGTGCGCGGCCATCCGCTGATCCGACCTCCCCTTCACGTCGGACGCCTGCGCGACGCGCGTGAGGATCTCCAGCGCCTTCTCCGGGTTCCCTTCCGCCGCGGCCGACGCGGCGTCGAGCAGGGACTGCTTCGGACAGGCCTGCGGGGGGGACGCGACGGACGAGGAGGAAGACGAGGACGCGGTGGATGAGGTAGGCGACGGCGACACGAAGTTAGGCACAATCGCTCCCGACCACTCGCTTCCTGTGATCACGGAAACGGAGTCCCCCTTGTCGTATTCGTCGTCGTCGAGGAGGAGCTGTTTCTCAAGCTCCTGAAGCTGCTGGTTCATCGTCGTCTTCCTCTCCTCCGGGACGGGGTTGGAATTGGGAACGATTCCGTTCAACGCCCTGGCGTTGAGCTGCGGGCGGAGGAGGGACAGCCCGTAACGACCGGAAGACGGAGGAGGCGGAGCCAGGGTGGACGAGACGGAGGAGATCATCTCGGGCGAGATAGCGGCGTTGAAATCCACGGGAGAGAGGGGAGATATGGGTGAGGTGTGGTAGTGGGTTCGGGGCTTGACCGACCGGAGAAGCACACCTAAATTAGCATTACTAGGTTGTGGGTGTTGTTGGTGGTACTGGTAGTTGTTGAGGAATTGGTGGTGGGCTTGTCCCTGGAAATCGGCGAGTGGCCTTTTTCCGATCAAATCAGGGCGTCGGTGGACGATTTGGGACGCCGGATCGACCAGTATTCCGGGGAGCTGAGGCGATCTGTAGGGTGGTTGCGCGCTGTTCATCACCGATCTTCCGTTGATCCCCCCGGAGGTGTAGAACTCAGGCCCGCCGGGGCCGGAGTAACCCGACGACATTTTTCACGGCTGAAAATTGAAAAACAAAAAACGGGTCTCTCCGCCTACAAACGTAGCAATCGCACCCTACAGCCCTTGATCTCTGCCGCTGCTGCTACACAAACACATGACAAACATGAATGAAAGAGGAGTCTCTGCCTTATTACTGCCTAGAGGGAGAAAGTAGAAAGCAAAGCAACATAGAGAGAGATAGAGATAGAGATAGAGATAGAGAGGGGTTCTCTTTGGGGGTAGAACCGATTCTTTATGATTTTAACGAAGTAGAGAGAGAGAGAGAGAGAGAGACAGAGTGTGTGTGTGTGTGAGAGAGAGAGTGGGTGTTTTCCAACTTGCCATTAGTTAACACAACAAGAGGCTTGGTGTGGTGGTGTTGGTTTTTGATTTCGTCTCAATTTATTTATTTTTTTTGATGTTATGGGATTAATTATTATTATTATTATTATTATTATAACGAAAATAAAACAAGAAATAAATAAATAAATAGTCGTCCTCACGCAAGCGTATGTTGTGTGCGCGGCGCGATATTTCACACACTGTCACCGTCCGATGGGCTTACTGTTGTAGTCCATCTGGATCTGATACGGAGTGGACGGTGATGGACAGGGGTGGTGTGGTGCTGCCTGTGCACTTCCATGCACCGCGCCGGGGTCCACCATTCCGGGGGGTCTTTAAATGCCGGGGCTTCATTTACGCTCTACCTTCACGCGTCATTAACACCCGCCAAATCCATTAAGGCAAAACGTATTGCGTCATGCACAGAGTCGCCTCGTTTCCATTGGCCTCCTCCCTCTTTTCCATTAATAATGCTTTGACAATATTGTCCAAAGCGTAAACAACACCCGGTTTCCAAAAACCAAAACCCCCGTTTTTTTTTTAAATTTCAAATTCTTACTAAATAAAGTACTTTCCCACTTTTTTTTTTTCTCAACTCCTTTTCAACGGGGTAAAATTTTTCATTCTTTTTTATCGTCTAACCACTCCGGATAAATTGTCCCCGATAAACATTTGTTTTTTTTTAAATATTAATAATAATTAATCAGCCTTAAGTTAACCTTTTAAAGGCAAACTCATCCCTTTTGTTTTTGTCATCATTTTTATATTTATATATAATTCCAAACTTGCATTATTCAAATAGAGGGTCAATTCCATATACATTATAAATTCTACCTTTCCTTTTTGAAAAATAAATATAGTAGAAGGAAAAGTACAAAACACATAAAATTATATTAGTGTCAATTTGGTTTACAGGTCTCGTATACTCGCCAATCAACTTGCAGGTTAGAGGAGAAAGTTTAAAATTTATGGGTTAATTGACTTACACAAGGACACCCGTGAATGACACAATTGTTTTAAAAAAAAATGGTAAATAAGTGGCCCATTACCCACATACCTGCGAGTGTACTCTTCACAGCGGAGCCCAAGAAAATACTAAGAAAATTTTATTTTGAAATTTATATTATTACTTTGACTTTTATAATACTAAGAACATTCACATCAATTTAATACTAAGAATATTTTTAGGATCAATAATAAATAATTTATTTATTTATAAAAAACATCAAATATTTATATTTATTAATTAATTCATTTTATATTATTTTTCTATCATTCTTTCATTTATTATAATCAAAGAACAAAATCGGGAATTGAACTGAGGTCCTGAACTGAACAATATCATGCTACGGGAGACTTGAGCTATTATAGATAGTATCATAGCTAGGGACCGGATCGGTGTGTCATAGTCCCATGGAGACGTAGGCCTCCTAAGGGGGATAGATTATAGAGTCTAAGGACTTTGCAAGTCCCACATCGGGCTGGGGAAGATAACAAAACGTACCTCTTGAAAGGGCGTGGAGACCTTTCCTGCCATGAAGCATTTTGGGGTGCCTGTGTGGCACTACCAAAAATAAAACTAGGGATTAGGCTTCAACCCTGAATCAAACAATATCGTGTTACAAGAGACTTGAGCTGTTACATGTACAGTATTTTTTAATATATTAAAAATCATTGTTCACTTACTATAATTATTAAATCATATTAAACAAAATCCCCAACATTCACGTTTTTCACAACTTTCATTTTTATTTTCACATTAAATTGCAATAATATATGTTAATAAATAAAATATTATTTTAATAATATATATAACGATTTATAAAATCTGTTGTAGTGTAAATTTGTATAAGAAAAAAAATATTTTGAATTTGAAATTTTAATGAAAAAAAAGTTTGTGAATCTTGCGTGAGTGCTCTTAGTGTTCTAATAAATAGAAAAGATAAAAAATAATAAATATATAATATATAATTATTATTTTAATAAAATATAGAAATTGTATGTAATAAAATGTACATTAAAAAATAGAATACATTTTTTGAGAATGTCATTTTTAGATAAAATTTGAGAAAAAAACATAGAAAAGATGATGTGAATGCTTTTATATATACATACACATACACAAATAATTAACTACATATTATCTTATTACTAATAAAATTAATAAGTTTGTATTTTTATATTTTGAACTTTTAATGAAAAAGACAATAATTGAGAAACAAATAGAGAGTTAGACTTTCCTTTTTAAAAATCTATATTTGAAAGGGTTTCCTTTTGTTTCTTTTAATTTAGAAGGTTTTTCTTTCTTTGTTTTAATATCATTGGTTGAGTTATCTTTTCAATAAACATTTTTCCTTTATCTGTATGCTATATTATAGGTTCTTGTTATCGTTAATTAGACATTGTTTTATTATGTTGGGATCAATATATATGCTACCAGTATAATCTTATTAAGATAAATTATAGTATTTATATGAAGTATGTTGACTAATGAACTCAAAGTTATACACCTCTTTAGTGTATTGAGGTAAAAAAAAACATTCTTAAAAGGTAACATTTCAATAGAGGAGTGTATGCATGAAATTATGTATTATAGGCATTAGAAAATGTTGGTTGATACTATTATGATGTGATATAACTGAAAAGAGTAAAATGTGTAGTGGTCATCTCAAATAAAAATTACTATATAGTATATATAGACTAAATGGTTCAAAAGCAATTATTCGAATCCATTTAACTATATCATAATTTGCCAACATCAACTTTGAAATTCTACCCATATTATATGAGCACACACTCTTTATGTGTACACATATTTCAACAGACCTTTGCAAGCAAGGCTTAGAAAAACAAAACAAAACAACTCTTTTGATTCTCAAATTCCTTAAAGAATAAGTTGTGTAAACTCAGATTGGTGATTTCTATCACTAATGGCTTTGAAGGTGAACTTTCAGGTGAAGATCAGCTAATGAATGCTTCCTTTAATTAAATTTACCAAGATACTCATTAAATTAGAAAACAAATATGTGATCTAGGTTGGCTTAGTCGCTTATATGAAGCTAAATGGATCAGGCCTTGGAAACATCTCTGACCATGATTATCCAATAGTCATGAAACACGATGTCTTTGTTGGTCTTTGTCCCAGCTAAAAACGACAACGGGTCGGCTCAAGACCGTGTATTATTCAACTTAAACATGCATGTAGAATCCCGCTCGGTGGTTTAGATAGTTTGAGTCAAGTCACTTGCGATTTTTAGCTTATATCTTTCAATATTTTGTTGAGGGGAGTCGGCCCATATTGCCACCCTAGTCATAGTTGAGGGGTTTAGGGACAAGCCCTCACCAATTGCTATTTGAGGTAAATTCCAACATTGTAGGTGGGTTGTTGCTCGCCGTCCAATGTACATGGATGACAATTTTGAGGTAGATCTTGTCAGCAAAAGATATAATGATGGATTACATAAGATTTAAGGGGGTGAAAGAGAGATGAGACTTGGGCTTATTGATCTACGGGTCTTAGGGTTGTAAACAAACCAAACATTCGTGAATAAACTTGTGCTCGTTTCGTTAAAAGACTGTTTATGTTCATTTGCTTTAATAAATATGATGTTTGGAAATATTTTTTTTGTTTGTAAACATATATGAACAAGGTTATGCTTGGCTCGTTTATGTTCGCGAACATGTATTCACAAATAAACAAAAAGAACAAACAATTGAATAAACAAGCATGTTTGTTTGTAATTTTTAAATATTTAGTATTGTAGTTCACAAATAGCCGATTATATGTACGGTCTATTAAGTTCATGAACAAACATATAAACTAATTTGTTTATAATTTTTGAATAATTAGGTTTTTTAACTCACAAATAATTAAACAAATAAATATCTTGAGTTTTGAAAAAAAGTTAAAAAAAATGTAATGTTTGTGAACAAGTATGTCAAGTATACTTATGAACATTGTTCGTGATTTTTTTTTCATCAGTTGTTCATGAACATTAGCGAATGAACTTGAACACAATGATTTAATGTTTTGTATTCAACTTGATTCACTAAGGAATGTATCAATCAAATCTTGAACAGTTCTGATCCTGCTCGATTTTTGGCTTAATCTGTTTACAACCCAAATCGAACCGATGGATTGAGTGAGACATGCAATTTGAGTGTCAACATATTCTATGATTTGATATTGCATTGTGCAATCCTCTCTTTAAAGAAGCAAGGAGTTGGAACGGCACGCTGCAACAGTGGAACAACACATGTCAATGGAGGGTGGTCTCACGAGGCTAAAACGTCAATGATGAAAGATAGCGGCACAATCGCCAATCACATTTCTATGGATTTTCTATTTCCAACCATATTAGTTATCCATTTACATTGTTGTGACTTTGCCTTCAAATACACTTTTAATTGTAATTTGTACTCTCAATGTTTTTAAATATGTTATACTTTTATCACCTATTCACAACAATGATTACTAGGCATGTATGGTTGTATTGTTAAAACTAAAATTTTGTATTTAGTTTATAATTATTCATTAAATTAATTATGGAGAGATTACCCAATCATTTAGTATAATTTTTAGTAATATAAAAACATGTGATTTTTTATTTTCTTTGAAAAATGCACAGTAATAAAGCAATATTAATTATTTTATATTTTTCTTTTAATGAAATATTTTATATTTTTTAATTGTTAATGTTTATAATTTGGTTAACGTTATTAAATATTATTTTAAATTCTCATGATACACCGACTCCTCCAAATTGAAAATCCTGGCCGCACAAAGGAAATCTTTTTCCAACTTATTTCTTGTAAGGGATATACGTAAGCATATTTTTTAATTATAAGTTTTATATTTCAAATCATTTTACACTTAATATTTGTCTTAAATTATAAGCTGTCGTTTCTTTCTCTATTATATTTTTATTATTTTAAAAAAGAAAAAAGAAAAAAGAAAAAAGAAAACATTCATTTTTTGACCCGAGTTTTATTTATAATATTCATGTGTTTGGAGACAGAATGTTTACAGGAGCGTGCTGTGCAGCAGCCATCACCTGACAGGACACTTCAAAAAGGGTTAAGACAGTAACCCCAAACCACGCGATCGCCGATCCCGAACACGTAACCGAAAGAAAGCAACGCTGGTACGTCGTGTACACGCGCCATTCGCCCGTGACGCTTCCCTCCCGTCACCGCGACAGCCCGCGGTTTAAAAAAACAAAAATCACGAAAACCGGCGACAGTTGGCCCGATGGTTGGCGACGGACACGTGTCGTTGGGCAACACTTGCGTCTGGGTACAGGAATTGACATCCAGTGCTCATGCCGTGGACGAGGTTGGCAGTATGGGATGTTAATGGATCTCATTGAATCGAGGTACTGTTTCATTCTAATATTTAAAAATATCAAATTTAATTTGTTTTAATGGTTTAGAGGTTAGTAGCATATTTTATATAAAAATTTATTTTATTATATTTTAAAAAAATTTAAAATTTATAAAATCATTCTCACTCACATATAAGATATTATATATTTAATTTTCTTCAGAATAATATTTCTTAATATATTATGATGTACTATTTATTTTATATAATTATTAAATTATATATTAAAATTTTTTCTTATATTTCTCTTTCACATTTTTTATAATATTTATTTTTATTTCATATTAAATTATAAAAAATATTATTAAATAAAAATAATATTTTAATAATATATGTAGTAACTTAGATAATGTAATGTATATTTATATAGAAAAATAAAAAAAATTAAATATGTAAAATT
This sequence comes from Taxillus chinensis, assembly GCA_023512835.1. NCBI lineage: Eukaryota > Viridiplantae > Streptophyta > Magnoliopsida > Santalales > Loranthaceae > Taxillus > Taxillus chinensis. The sequence goes on from CM042092.1 coordinate 12,447,135, forward strand.
TTAAAAAATAATTAGCAGGTTAGATTTAAAGGGAATTTTATATTTTATATTTATTTTAAAATACCGAATTAAACTAATAGCTTATTAAAACAGATCAAATTAAAACAAAAATCTCGAGACGGGACAATATTGCCATTTCAATTGGCCACGGCACCGAGCTTCCAACAACATTAAAAATGGGGAGAGAGGGGACACGCGCACGCAAACGTAAGTTGGAGTTTCAGGGAAACAAACAGTGCTTCGCTGCTTCACTCATGATGCTTCGAACTTAAGTATTATTCATTTATTTATTTAGTTTAATCCCCCCATCTGCCTATGAATATTATTATATTTAAATTTATCGACATGCAATGACATGACTGCCCCTTGTTTATGTCATGACCACTTGTGTAGCTTGGGAAATGCGACTGGGACCCTATGGTCTGCTGTCTTCCCCATTTACAAATGAAAACTATTGTTTTTTCAATATATAGCAAATGATGTACCAATCTCTATCCCTCACCCTTTTCTGTCTTCTCTTCTTTCTGCAAAGTAGTTATTCTTACAAATATTCTCTCCTTCACACACGAAAAAAAAGTCTTACTACTATTGGAATTTTTGTGGTTACTGCAATGGTCACCCTTTTTTACACCATATTCTTTAACTTAGAAAGCAAAATTGAGTGTCAACATGACATGTAGAAGTAAAACAAAAATATATAGAGAGCGAGAGAAATTTGTTTTTTTTTTCCCTTCTAATGGCTAGCAAGAGATAAATTTATATTTGTTTTATTGTTATGCACTGAGAAATACAGTGGCCTCCGTACCAAATTAAAAAAAAAAAAACACAGCGGCTTACTCATTTGTTTGGAAAAAGTCATTTTTATGGTCATATTGATCCAAGCCATATTGATTGCGTAGAGCTAAAATGTGATGGTTTTTATTTAGGTGGACCCTGAATACATACTTTTTTTTTCCCCTTCCATCTCGTGTTTATTAGACTGCTACTTTCCACTGTTTACTATTAACTGTTCACAGGCTTTATGGAGTGCCTATAAGTTACACAAGCCACGTGGTCGGTAACACTATTTGAAATCATGCTAGCGTGGGAACCATACAATGGATAAGGCTGCTGCCTCCAAACGAGTTTGGGTGGCTGCTGTAGAAGATGGTTTTTCTAAAGTAAAGTTACTTATTATAAGTTTACAGATACAAGAATTATTGAACCAATAAAATACATACACAAAAAATTTGCATAAAAGAGACATACAAATTAATAACTTCTCTTCTCTCTGTTTCTAGAAAATGGGTTGTGCGTCGTGGCACACCCCCAATCTCACGTCGCCTCCCAAGCATTCCATCTCACCGCCACGCCGTATACTGGCTACGCATCACTGGAATTCATTACTAGCGCACCACCGAACTGCTTCCGGTCTCGCCGCCGCACAGCACCACTCCGTGACTGAAATAGTTTATGTACGTCGTGGGGCCATGACATCCATCGATCTCTGTCGCGTTTTCTGTCGTCGCCGTCCGACCCAGATGATGCCCAAACCCATGTCGTTGTTTTACCGTCAGAGATTAGCCTCGCTGCTAGCACCAGAAAACACGTAACTCGCCGTGGCACCGTCGTAGCCGCCAGATTATCCGTATTCTCACATCGGATCTTCGCCCTCTCTCTTCCTCTCTTCCGGCCCGCTGCCAACAACAGGTGACTAAGCAAATGATGTTTTTGCTAAACACCGGCCAGCCCTTGTGTTACTTAAATATTGTATTTTTGTTTTTGCTAAACACCCTTGTGTATATGCACATGAAAAATGTGTTGCCTTGTATCAAGGTGTTCAGGAAGAACCGTGCTCAGTATGTTGTTTTTACATCGCTTCAAATGCCGTAAAATAATTTTCAGATCATTTTTGAGAATACAAACAAATACTGAAAAAACAAGTGTTTTCATCATTTTTATTTGTAAACAAGGGAGTATGTTTTTCGTCCAAACAAACGGAGCCTGAAAACATTTATTTGAAAAGGAAAAATTAATTTAGAGCAAACTTTTTTTAAAACAAACAATTATTTGTTTGTGAGCCTATATATACCCTCATTTGAAATATATATATCAGTAATATTGATATCCAGAAAATTCAACAGGTGTTTGTTATTATAAAACTAGATCTGGTCAAAAATAGTGTAAAATTTGATTTGGTCACATATCTAATAAGAATCGATAGCAAATTATACATAGATAAAACTTTTCTCGTTAGTGTCGCTAATGAGGTATCCTGTTTCACGAGGTGAATTATGATTTTAAAATTTGTCCCATATCGATATATAGAACACGGATAGCTCAGGTGAAAAAGAGCATATAAAAATGCATACACTTTTTGAATTGTTATTTAAGAGAATGTTTTACGTTGCGGGTAGTTTGATCACCTTTACCGTAATTCTTGTGTTACTTGGGCATAATTGCATGCTAAAGTTTCCAACTAATTTAAAAATTTTAGGACAAGAGGAGTGTAATGATAGTTCAATAATTATCGAACAATTAAAATATATTTTTATTTAACAGTAACCAATGTTATTGCGCGGATGAATAATTAAATAAAATCATAATTTCACAATTGAGTTTATTGGAAATTTTTTATAATAATTTTCTATTTATGAACTTATTTATCGGGAATTGTAATTAATACGTACATATAAATAAATAGTTTTTTATTTTAAAATATTTAAGATATAAAATTTTCAATTTAAATTTTGACTATCCTCCTAAATTTTAGGGCCGATCTTGTGTAAAACATTAAACACAAAATAAGTGTAATGAAAACAATTATAATCATAATTGTCTAATCATAATTAAATATTTATATTATATATTTATTTAACTCGAATATTATAACATGCATCGAATGAATAGTTAAATAAAGATAATGGGCTAATTTGAAAGTGCTTTTGATACCTTCAAAAGATATTTATAAAAAAAGTTTTTTATTTTCTTACTTAAAAGTAAAAACAGTTTAAAAATTACTTCTAAAAACTTCTGGATGAAGAAGTAGTTTAATTTTTTAAAATGTTAATAATGTCTTTTATTTTTATCTTCATCTTCATCTTTTCACAAACAATGGGGGAGGGGGATGGGAGTTTGGCCAGTGAGTATAAATTATATTACAACATAAATTGTAACGTGAAAGTGAAAGGGTGTTTTTGACTTTTTCTTTATACAGTAATTTTAATTCTAATTTATTAAATATTTATTATCTATTTTAAAATTTTATGATACTTTTTAAAAATATTTTATCATTTTTTTTATTTTTTTTCACAACTAAAAATAACTTATTTTAAAAACACAATAATTTCTTTTATTGAATCTTCCATTTATAAACCTACCAATCGGGAATCGAGATTATGTGACCCACACAAATGTCATAAATAATTCCGTACGCATCAGATCATACTTTCAGCTCTCTTGGATCTTTTTTGTCTGTTACGGTACCAATCGTACAGTAAATCCTTTCACGCTCAAGGTCAACGTTTGATAATTTTTCAGGAAATGTTAATAAAGTTATAAAAAAAATAGTAGCAAAATAAAATTTCTTCAAACAAATTATGGTATGTTTAGTTGTTCTAGAATCCCCGATATTCATATTAAAATGAATAAATAAGATAATAATTAATGGCACATGTAAATTTCTTTCAAAAAATAAATTCACCAAGCCCATCGCAGGCAACACCCGTGAGCCACTAAAATTAAGCGTCGCTTCTGTAGTGAATATTGCATGGAGCTATAATTTAATTTAATTTTTTAATTTTTATAAAATTTAACTAGTATAATTTTAACACATTTAAATACTAGCGTTAACAAAATTTTAATATTTTCATAAAAATATTTATTAAAATTAAAAGATTTCTCTCCTCCTGCAACGCCGCCCTCTCCTCCTGCAACGCCACGGCCTTGCCTCTCCCGCGAGCCGCCCCCCTCACAGCTCTCTCTGCCCCGCCGCCCCCTCTCCCCTCCTCTCCTACGAGTCGCCTTCTCTCCCATTGCAACGCCGTAGACTCTCCTCTCCCGCTAGCTGCCCCCCTCACAGCCAATCGTGCTTTCATGATTTAGAACCAGTGGAAAGAAGAGCATTTGTTGTTGTTACCACAGGCGGCGTTAGCGGCCGTGATGGTGGCGGGAGATTTGGAGTCAGAGGGTGAGAGCTGGTTTCTGTCACGGGAGAGGACCTGATATTAATATTTTAATTACAAATAATATTTAGCTTATAGAATTAGTCGACGAAAATTGGAACATTTTTTTGTAACGTTGGCCGATCGAGACCCACAAAATTGACAAGTAGTTAGCGCCTAGGAGACCAATGCAATACAATAATAACATAAATTATGAAAAAGTAACTACTAGAAGTCAAACTAGATGAGCTGTTGCGGTAAGAAACAAGGAGGGGTGATATTTCATGATTTCATTTGATGGGTTTGGGTAAAAGGTAGCTAGAAAAGCTACTGCTCGTGTTTTGGGGAGTCGACAAACAGCCTTTTGCTGACTTTACGAAGTTTCCAATTCCACAAAAGAAGGACATGAGGATAGTAAATTGTGAAAGTTGATGGATGGACCTGGTAATGCTACCTCATCTCCACAGTAAGGGCAACGTGACATGCCACAATATATGAACCATCAATATTAGGCCGGCAACGCGGGGGTAGGTCATTCCTATTTTTAACCTACCTCATATAAGAAAAATATGTTCCAAACTTGTGACCGATCGGATAAATCTGTTTTAAATTTGAATTGAATCCGATTATGTCCACATGAAATATATCTCAATAAGATTAGAACCAGTACCTAACTTGCAAGATTACCTTCTCATATGCAATAAAATGGATTTGAAAGGGATCATTCCTACCCTGATTAATTAGACAAATATTCTATCATAGTGGGATAAGTATATCCCGCATGACGACTCATCTCTACTCAATTGCTCGCCCCGTATGGTATTCTAGCAGACTAGCACTGCAACCCTCCATGCGTCCATGTTATGTATTTACTTTTATCTTTCTTCCCTCATCCCATATGCTCTTCTTCATATTTTAAAACTATATTCATTATTTTAAAAGTTTAACAAAAATGCCATAACACTCCAAATCTGTGTAATAATAAAATGTTTAGTATAAAATTATTGATACTGTCAAAAATTATATATTTATTTTTAAAAATATGTAATATTATCAGAAAATGGTATCATCGTTAGATGGATATTTTTATTTTTATATCATATATTGCTAATATGACCTTATAATTGTTTTTTTAATGCTAAAATTACATAAAAGTATTAAAATACCAAAAATGCTATAAAAATGCTAAACACACCAAGACTTATTAATTTAATCCTTTTGTGTTTAAACCATAATTTTTAAGTTGCATGTTGAATTTTGTGAAATTTATAATCATTTCAATTGATACACTTTCATTTTATAATAATCGAAGATAAATAATATAAAATTGTCCACACTTAAATTTATATTTGATATTATTCTGTCATGGTAATAACAATATATAAGTTGCTATTTACTTCAAATTTATATGCTACTCTATAGAAATTATTCACAAATAAAAAATTACTATTTATTCTTTATTATATATATATATATATATATATATATATATATATATATATATATATATATATATATATAGGTTTTCTCTTTCCTCCTTGCCTCCATCTGACTGCCTCTCTTTGATTTCGTCCCATCCCAGGCGCCTCCCATCTGCCGCTGCCTCCTCCCTCCTCCCTTCTCCCCCCGCTGTCGCCTTCTCACGCCGCCGATGCCTCCTCCCGCCGCAAATATGAGATCTTCATCCGTCACTTCCTCTGTCTCATCTTCACCGGCATTTCCCGCCGCCTCCTATCTCCAGGCGGCGGTGGATCCGACACAGGTGAGGAACACAAAGAGGTTGAACAACGGTCGTTGTTGCTGGCAGCGAGGATGATCCCAAAAATGAGTGAGGTGTTGCCGGTGACGACGTAGAAGCAAAGATGACGGTGATGAAGGAGGTGGTGGTGCCGATGGCCTGGTTGAAGGAGACGGGGAGGTAGTGGAGGGAGGTGTCGTCGTCGATGACGGAGAAGCAGAAGATGACAGTGACGGCAGCCATGGCAGGAGAGGTGTTGGCATGGGGCAAAGTGAAGCCGGCCACGTGACAGTGTGGGATGGAGGGTGTGGGCGTGAGAAGGGGTAGGATAATTATTATTTTGTTATGATAAATTTATATTAACTGTATTATAATTAATTAAAAATTAAAAATGAATAATTTAAAGTATATTTAATATTTCATAAAAAAATCCCAATAAAAGTATTATATTAGAGAGAAAATTTTAAATTTTAAAAATAAAGTTTAAAATTTTAAAATTTTAAATTTTAAAAATAAAAATATAGATTAGAGAGAATCTCCATGGCAACTTGGTGGCGAGGTGATTCATCATGCTCAAGCAGCCGATCGATTAGGGATTGTTGATAGAGCATCAAATTCCCAGTCATGAAATGAGAAGTGGGTCCATGTAAATGATCGAGAACTCACAATGTTGTAGTCGTACGGTAGTCAGTCACCCTCCCTAAACAATACGAAATGCAATTTCAAACAGCCTAGTAGTCCCTTGTTCATCCGCGTCGACCACACGGCCTAGCATACCAATTCCAGCTGGAACATCCACTATAGCTCCAGTGCGCTTGACAAGATCTCCTTCTTTAATAGCCGTATAAGATTATTATTTATTTTTTAAATATTTTTAATATATTTTTTATTATATGTGAATTTTTAATTGATTGTAATAAATAAATGATATTAAAAAATATTAAATAAAAAATTATAATTTATTATATATAAAAATAGAGATGAAAGACCTTATGGTAATTTTTTAAATACTTTTAAAATTTTACTATACATTCATTCCAAATAAAAAAAAATAAAACTGGTGTGAATTTTCCTACCATATATATATATATATATATACCCACACACGACACCTCCTCGTATCTTGGTGAGGCAATATAATATGTGGAAAACATAGGTTGCGTGGAGCATGTACGAGAAAGTTACCTAAAAACTGGTCAGCAACTCAAAGCTTGCCAGCCGGACGCCACCATCTAACACAATGCCTCCACGTATCCCCGGCATTCTCGACACGTGTCATCCACCCAACCCAACCCAACTCTCATCGCGCCACACATTTCTTCGCCAACTGGCTTCCACCATTATTAATACGTACGTTCCAAGCTCTGGTCCTGCTCGTGCGCGAGCCGATTGGAGTTGAGGGTTGAACTTGAAAACCGTGTTTATTTATTCGCTGTGGACTAACGAAATGTTTCGTTAAAGTCGAACAAGTTTTCAGCGTTTCAATACATATAATAATTTAGTAAACCCTTGGGTGCGGCAAACAAGTATGGTTAAATTTAAAAAAAAAAAAAAAAGTATAGGCATACCAAACAAATATCTTGTTGGACAGGGTATGAACATATATACACTTCACCGGTTTCCATGTGGTACCCGTTACTTGTTAGTTGGCCACCATGCATATGACTAACCAAAACCAATTATTTTTATCCCCCCTTCTTTCTAAATGCATGTCTATTAATTTTAAGTTAAATTTTCATTCATGGTTGAACTAATATATTTACTTTAAACCCTTAAGCTAGCAATTAATCTTCAAGTCTCCTTATGATCACCTGCAGCTCCCTAGGCTATGACCCTCGGAGCATCACATCTTAGATTTGATCCATTAGCAACGTGATGTGACATTAAAAGGAAAAACTATAGTATGTTGTGGCACAGCATGACTGGCACACTTGTTTCAGGATAGCACAAGCTGAGTACTACTGTTAACGTACGTTTGATATCCAAACTGAAACTAATCAAGCTACGGCAAGTTTTAAAAAATGATATGTAAAATAGACCGACTTTATTGAGAATTTTTAATAAAAGCATGCATCTAATTTGTTCTGAACTTTATCATTAAATAATATTAATTTATCAAATTAATCGTTAAAAAAATAATCTCCTATTCATTTATATATAAAAACTCGCAATTATTAAATCCCATCTTTTAAGAAAAATATAGAGATAGTAAAAATTATTTTTTATTTTTTAATATAATTAGATTTTTAAAATTATTCTATATAGTATTAAAATAATATTTAATACTATTTTTTATAAATTAATTAAAAATAAAAATAATCATATTTCGATATTTTAGTCTTGTATAACGTATAGTGTGTGTGTGTGTGCGCGCAAAATATATAAATATTTTGATGGAGAATCGGAGGTTGAATTTTCCTTGTTATTAAAATAAAGTTGTGGAAAAGAAGTAATGTAAGTTGTGGAGGCGCATGGAAGTGGTTTGTCTTGGTCAATTGGTTTTATTTCACACCTGCAATCATCACAATTGGAAAGGGCCGGTCTCGAAGCGAGTGAGTACGACGAACAAAGAAGCATCGCCCAGACGCCAGGTGCCAATGATCTCTACCTCCTGAATTGTTTTAATTTTTTTTATTTCCATTTCGGTCCATTTAGTATCTTTTAGGTATTTTTTTTTTCTCATTGCCTAATAACATGTTTGTTAAAAACCAAAAGAAAAAAAAAAGCAAAAGAGAGTCGCCTATTCAGTAGCTTTTATTAAATTTTCATTTTATTTTGATTTACGGGAATCTCCGTTGCAGGCTACCTCATGGGCACCAGATTGGAAGGATTCGAACACCCAATCTCCCATAAAATTTGATATTTAAATTTAAATCCCCTAAAATTTGATAAAAAAAAATATATAATATGATAGGCCCGTGCAATAAAGTTGAGGAGATTTTTTAAAAATAAATAAATAAATTGAATCTCACATAAACATCAAATTTTAATTTACAAACAATTATAACATGTTTACCTAAAGCATAATTTAAATAAAATAGTACTTTATTCATACTACACCAAAAATAATTTATTTCCCGGATTATATTTTTAAAAATAATCTCCCGCTTTCAAATACATCAACTAAAACACAACCCCTGAGTGATTGACAGTTCTAAAACAACCCCTAAGTGTTAAAGATTTGATCATCTCTCTCTGAGAGTTTGGAATTTGGATGCTTGCCAGTGGTTGTCTCTTTAGCGTGGGTGCCGCAACCTTACATCATCATCTACAAGGTTTGGGCCGAGATGATACCGTCACGGACACACTTCACCCTGGGCCCAAACTCGTGTGGGGCTGCAATAGCCCAAGAGCGTTACACTCTAAGCTTAGCCCGTGAGATATTGGGTGTATCTTTTTTGTAAGTCCAACAAAAAGAGTGGCAGCGTCAACAAACTCAGCACTCTGGCTCAATAATTTACTAGGCCTGGTACCCAATTTCTTCGTTTGGGCACTGGTTGGGTTGCTGCTTGGTGCCACCACATTTTCATTGTATCCAAATGGGTTCCATATTATGGGTTTCATACTATTGGGTCCACATCCGTGGCGGCTCTCCACGACCACGCCCGGCAAGCGCCCACTATGCCGTCACTACTAAAATACTACAAACAAACTATACATTTTTGCTTTCACTTCGTTTTCCAACCCCAAACCATCGGGTGTTAATACATGATCTCGGGCCCAATCTAACTCACAAATATTTAACCAAGCACGTGAACAAAATACCTCTAACATAATTTTTTACAAGAATAATTCATCATCATAATCTGTTATATCACAATTCCATATCAACAACACTGCCACACACAAACATGAGTTCTTGTGTATATATAACAAGAACTCATGTCATTTTTATAAACAATAAATTTTTATTATAATGAGAACATGAAGTTAGTTTCATGTCATTTAACTCTAGCTTCACTATAATTAATATGCTACATTTAAATGAAACTTTAATATAAACGGTTGAATTTTAATCAGATTAAATATTCTCATAATAAGAAGTTAGTCTCGCAACCTTATAAAGCATGACTTTACGTGTATGTATATATATTTACATGATAAAAGTATTAAGTAAATTATTATTTAATTTATGACAAGACCATACTATTTATTTTGATTGATGGACGAATAAAAGGTATTAAATGATGCCACACATAAACATGAGTTCTTATGTATATACACACATACGTGTAAAGTTTTACGAAAACGTGAGATCAATGTCTAATCGTAAGAACTTTAAACTGAACTATTAAATTTTATAACTAACGGTTTAAATTAAATTTTCATTTAACTATAATTTCACTACAATTAACCTGCTACAATTAAATAAAAGTATAATATAAATGGTTAAATTTTAACACATTGAGAAAATTAGTTTTAGTAAGTAAATTCTTATCTAATTCATGACAAAACCGTACTCTTAGGGACGACAATTCTGTCCCGCCCCGACCCGACATTTTAATAGATTTTTTAACAGTTTTGTCTTTAAATACCCGCATCGACCCGCCGCACTGATTTATCCCGTACCAAACTCATCAGGTTCGGATCACCTACTATCTGATCTCGACCCGCCCCGTTGCCATCCATGCGTGCTCTGTTAGTTTTGATCGTTAGACGAATAAAAAATTATTAAAATGATATTTGCAAACAGAGTTTCTAGTAAAATGCGGAACCCATTAAAATTAGACAATTAAAGTTATGCGGCGCCATTGCAATTAATGAGACCACCTCACCTCCGTGTGTTGCTGTTTGGAAAGAAAAACATTTTAATTAACTTCGGCCACGGGAACCATGCCGGTGAAGGTCTCATTTTAATTAACGAAGCTGCCCAACAATCCTACAAAACAAGCGCGAAAACCGACCGCAACGTGAAAGGCCAGTCAGACGCAGTGTTCTGCGAACGGTGTTACGGGACGACACGCTCCGCCGCGAGCTCAACTATGGAGGAGGATGAGGAGGTGGAGGCGCCGCTTCTATTGAAGAGCGGCTCCATGGAGGACTACGCGCCGGTGCGGTCCATGTCGGGGTTCAAGTCCGTGTTCTGGTCCGAGTCAGCGAAGCTGTGGAAGATCGCCGGTCCGATAGGGTTCAGCATTCTTTGCCAGTTCGGGATCGGCTCCGTCACCACCATATTCGCTGGCCACATCGGCGACCTCGAGCTGTCTGCCGTCTCCGTCTCTCTCAATGTCGTCGGCACCTTCGCTTTTGGTTTCATGGTAAGTAATATTTGCTCGCAAATCGCAATGTTTGTTTTTTTGTTTGTTTGGCATCACTCTTTTGTTCCTATAATTGTGTCAGGATTTGAGAAGCTTAGGTAGTCTGATTTTGTACCTGCGCCAAACTGTGAGGAACAGCTTAGTGCTGACCACTCTGTGAGCAAAAAAAATGCAAGATAGTATATATTGACTTTGTAAGGGCTCACTAGTCAACAAACCACTGTACTAGTTTTGAGGAAAAGGCCCGTCCAAAAGTGTTGGTTTGTGCAACGTTGTACCAGAATAGAACTGTAGTTTCACTACATTAACTGAATTGCAAACAGATATATCATCCCGGATTGGTTGAAATGTTGAATTGCACATCTCAATCAGGTTGGGATAATGTTTTATGAGCCAAAAATGGTTTACTTTCTCTATCCACCGAAATTTGACTGGGTGTGATGCTTCTTCATTCTTCATTTTATACCCTTCTAATTAATTGAATCTTGGAGAAATTTATTCGTCTTGCACAAGAAAAAAAAGAAGAAAGTTGTATAGATCCCTTAATTTCATTTCTATTTGAGACGAACAGAAGCTCAATTTTGATGTCCTGAATTGTAGCTTGGTATGGGAAGTGCCCTGGAGACACTTTGTGGTCAAGCTTTTGGGGCCGGCCAAGTCCACTTGCTTGGGGTTTATATGCAGCGCTCGTGGATAATCTTAACCGTTAGTTGCATTCTCATGCTGCCCATGTACATTTTTGCTACCCCAATTCTAAAACTTCTCGGGCAAGAAGACAGTATCGCTGAACTGGCTGGACTATTTACACTTCAAATTATTCCAGAATTGTTCTCACTCGCAGTAGCTTTCCCAACCCAAAAGTTTCTCCAGGCCCAAAGCAAGGTGGGCGTGCTTGCTTGCATTGGGTTAGCGTCTCTACTTGCCCATATCGGACTATTGTGGCTCTTCATCTTTGTGTTTGGTTGGGCAACATTTGGTGCAGCACTGGCATATGATACCTCGAGTTGGTTTATTGTTGTGGCTCAGCTCGTGTATGTTTTTGGTTGGTGCAATGATGGTTGGAAGGGGTTCTCATGGGCAGCATTCAATGACCTTTGGTCCTTTGTGAGGCTCTCCCTCGCTTCTGCTGTTATGCTTTGCCTGGAGATTTGGTACATGGCAAGTATAGTTATTCTCACAGGGCACCTTGATCATGCTGTGGTTGCAGTTGGATCGCTTTCCATATGGTAAATATCTTCATTAACTGTACACATTTAGATTCTACAATTCAGGAAAATTACCAGCTATGTAGCTAAGAGCTCATCTGAGATGCTGTATTGTTCTTCGTTCTTGTAATGTTACACTGTCTTTATCACTTGGTCTTTTTATGTTCCAGTTCAAACATAAATGGGTTGGAAGGCATGGTGTTTATTGGTATAAATGCTGCTATAAGGTAAGTCACTTCTTCTATGGTATATCTGAACATGAATTACTAAAGTTCAAAAGTTTCTTTTTCCCATGCACACCATGTACTTTTATGATTGTTGCTTAGATAATAATATATATTTTGATCTTTTTACATAACACTCAAACATATGTTTGAGAGCTTTGGCTCTAGCCCTACCAGTGGATTTATTACAAGAAGATTTTTCTATTCATATTTTTCACCGTATGTATGATCACTATCCATCTTTTTCATTTGTTGTGTTCCCTTCTCAGCGTTCGAGTCTCCAATGAGCTTGGACAGGGGCATCCAAGAGCAACAAAGTTTTCTGTTTATATTACAGTCGTTCAATCCCTCCTCATAGGGCTCTTTTTCATGGTTCTCATCTTGATAAATAGGGACCATTTTGCCATCATTTTTACCAGCAGTAAGGAACTGCAAGAAGCAGTGGCTCGGTTGGCTTACCTCCTTGGTTTGACCATGGTTCTTAACAGCGTGCAGCCTGTCATATCAGGTCTTAGACATTATAATTTTCTTCTTCTAACACGTACGTTGCAAGACCAATCATTTAGGTTGAAACCTCCTCAACAAGGAACTATAGACGAGCCTTGTTTGGTTTGACCTTATAGGTGTTGCGGTTGGAGCTGGATGGCAAGCTTTGGTGGCCTACATCAATTTTGGTTGCTACTACATTTTTGGTCTGCCCCTTGGATTTGTCATGGGTTACATAGCAAAGTGGGGAGTGATGGTAACTTTTTAGTCACGTCCTTCCGGATATATTTTCCATATGGCTTTTCTGTTTTTATATGCGCCCTCGATGGATAGATGTTTTGCTTGGCCTTAATTTCTAACTGCCACCTGGTTCTAAATGCCAACTTTTGTTTTGTATTGTTATTTTTGTGAGGGAGTTTGGCTGGGCATGATATCTGGAGCTATACTACAGACCTTGCTGCTCTTGCTTGTACTCTACAATACCAACTGGATGAAGGAGGTAAGGAATTTTCAAGCAGTCTTTTTTTGCTAGTTTGATCGGAACAAATTTTAAAGCAGAGGCTGTTTTTCACAACTGTGACCTATAGGTGATCACTACCACAAAAGAATGTGCTTTTTTTAAATTTTTATTTATTTATTTATTTATTTCCTATGTAAGAAATTAAGAAAATAAAATATTGTAATTCATAGAGGTAAAAGATGTAGATAGGTTTTATATATATATAGAAAAGATATAGATAGAATCTTTAAATATTTGTGTTTCTAATCATTCTGATTTCATCACTTCTATTATGTTATGAAATTTTGGCTGTGAATCCTAATCAGATGACTTAAAGCCATAAATTTGTCTGTGTTGCTTCAAACTATACTCTAGTATGCAGTAGATGCATTTAGCATTGAAATCGAATTATCAAGCTTACATGCTCATGGGAAGTTGGGGTTGAATCTGAAGATTGTTTCAGCAAATTTTCAGGTAGAGCAAACAACTGAAAGAATGAGGAAATGGGGTGGACAAGAGGTTGTAATTGATAAGATTGCAAGTATATGAAATCAAATTGGTAACCCGTTGCAACGCTCCAACACCTTTTGTCTTTTTGTTGATCTTTCTTCCCATCCTAACTCTAGTCTTTTGCTTCAATTTTGTTGTTTTCTTGTCTTCATCAATTTTAGATTCATGATCCTCCATTACGAAGGAGCTGATTGTTTGTATATTTTCTTCTTTCTTTTTTCCATGTTTATCTTTTTAAAAAACCACATGTTTGTTGACCACAAAAAGGTTTGCTATTTCAAAGTTAGTCTATTTGATTTACAATAAATAAATTATATTGATATGTATATTAAAAATATTATTGAAAGGAAACATAATATGAATGTGTTGAAATTAGCTAGCAGTTGTCATGTCAGCAAGTGGTACATAATTAATCAGGACAAAAACATGAGACAAAAACAGGAATGACACATCCAGTTGGATAGTCATACAACATCAACTGTTACTCGGTGGGAGTTACGATCGTGGCACAATCGAGATTGATGTAAAATGCATTAAAATTTACGGTACAACGAATGCATCGTGACTAGGAAAGCCCATTGATAGCAAAATAACAATTGAAGACCCACAAGAGAAGCATAGAAGAGGACGCTTCTAGTCCACCGAAAGCTCGCGGACAAGAACCATGATCAGCCAAAAGCTAATTTGGTTCAGAAGCTCTCCGGATTTATTGCATGGTTCGGCTTATAAACTACCTCAGAGAACAGTTACATCTAAATGCAAAAAATTTGTGAAATGTAACAAAAAAACTGTTTGATTTTAACCCTTTATTTTAAACACGTCTTAATTGGAATTAAATACCGAAATGCAAAATTAACATAGAATTTAAACATAATCGTACATCATCCATCCGCACTACTCCCCTCAGGTGGCTTTAAACGGAAAAAAAAAAAGTTAATACATTAAAAGAAAAGTACAATTGCATTTGTTAATGACCAAAACATAACATAGATCTAATTTTATGGCAAGGTAAATGAGACGCGCCAGATATCGTACTAGAACAAAAACTACGAATCCGGCGATTAAACTACAACGCAGGGCATACAGATTAGCAGCCATTCATTTTCCAGTATTGAATTGAAGTACGAATGCTGCACCACAAATTATTAAGTAGCAACCTTCTTCTTGGGCATTCTATAGCCGCCGACCACACAAGCATGGTCACGCTCGAAAGGCTCAAGAGTGACTTGCTCAGAAGGCTTGAACTGCAGTTCCTGCAGCTTCTTAACTTCACTGGCGAATACGGCATCGGCAGGAACTGTGGAGTCTATGCAATTTGCCTGAAAACAGCATACCAAATTATTGCATCTAATAAATTTGAGCAAAATTTAAATTGCAAGACAACTGGTTGACTAGATGCAAAAAACAACCTTAATTGAAATGACAAAATGGCCTCCAGGTTTTAGAAAATACGACGCGTTCAAACCTACGATCCTAGCCTGCAGATATAAGCCAAAAAAAAAAAGTTAAACGTAGGAGAAATTCCAGTCCCATCTCTCAGCTGAAGATTCTTACGGCTGTGAACATTTTTGGGAAATCCAACTTCAGGTTTATGGAATTGGAAGCCGAAAAAAATAAACTATGCAAACATATTCACGATATATCTGGAATTGCATGGAATTCATGCAACCTCGGCCAAATATAAAATAATTAATCTTTCTAGCCAACTACAGATGCCAAGTTGATGGCCTCTGAAATAAACTAAATATGGACATGCAACAGGAAAATAATAAGTTAGCAACTAAGATCAACAAAATTAGTAATAATAAATTTGTAAAAATAATGAACCTTCTAATATCCAGCAACAATAAGTAGAATAAATATCATTCATCACAATCAGGTGCCCTTAGACAAACAGGCATAAAAGCACAATAATTATTATTAACAAAAAGTTTGCTCATAGCCAGACCACAAGTAATAGCTAGAAGAAAGAAGCTGATAATTTTCTCCAAAAGAATAAAGAACCCAAATGAACAGGATAAAAAGTGCAAAGAAAAGTCTTTGTATTAATCCACTAGTAAAAAACTTGGTACCCAAAGAAAAGAGATTCCCATAGCGCACCAGACAAATAAAAGGTAAGAAATAATGACATAGACAGTAATTAATTACATATGCATCAGAGACTCGAGCTTGCATCACCCAAAATGTCCTGAAGGGGAATCCGAGTTTAACTCATCAAATGCATGACAAAAATTAGAAGAGTACAATATGAACAAAACATTTTAAAAATGCAGTGTACATTAACTAAATAAGCAGCAGACTTGAATGTCCTGATACGGGATCCAAGTGAACTCAATATATGAACGATCATATAAAACAGAGCAAAAAAAATGTAGCAATAGCTATAGATGCATCAGAGACTCGAGCTTGCATCACCCATAATGTCCTGAAGGGGAATCCGAGTAACTCATCACATGCACCATCAGATTTGGAAGAACCAAGACAATAATATAAAGGTATATCAGATATTTTCCATAGTGCAAAAGGAAAAATTCTCAGGAAAGAAAAATAACTGTAAAAGCAAAATAATAGTTGACAAAATAAAAACAAACCATAAATACCATATAAACAGCTAACAATATTAAGGCATAACCAACAGAAACCTACTTTAAGTTGTATATCCTATCTACATTATTATACATGAAGCAAAACAGTAACATGTATCTTGAACATAAATCCAGTCAGAAAAGTTATGAGATGATTAAATGCAGAATGGAAAACAAAAAAAAATTGAGATAAAAGGCAAAAAAAGTTAATACTTTTAAGAGAAAAGTTTTTTTTAAAAAATAAATACATTAAAGGCAAAGGCAAAAAGAAATTACAAAAGAAACAAACCTGATCAGGCTGAGCAACATCGGAGAATATAACATCGACCATGCTAACAAGCATTCGGTACTTAGCTGGATGCCTAGCATCTTCAATTATGGGGATAACATTAGTTCGTTTCTTGGCCATGTTGACCAGGTCCCTG
Source organism: Taxillus chinensis (assembly GCA_023512835.1). Taxonomy (NCBI): domain Eukaryota; kingdom Viridiplantae; phylum Streptophyta; class Magnoliopsida; order Santalales; family Loranthaceae; genus Taxillus; species Taxillus chinensis. Next base: position 12,464,207 of record CM042092.1, read on the forward strand.
CCACTTCTATGAGAAAACTCCACAGCATAAACCATTCCAGTCTACAAACAACAACATAATCAGCTTCCCTCCCTAGGGCATATCAATGTATATAGCATACAAATTCAGCTACAGGACATGTTTACTTACAGGACCAACAATGTCAGATACATGGGAAACGGTTGTTCCTGAAGCAGCTCCAAGGTATAAAACTCGAGCTCCAGGTACCTTAAACAAACAAAATCAAAATAAAAAATGCGTGCAAGGACATAACTTGAAATTGAAGCAACATTCTATAATTAACCTGACAACAAAAGAGATGTATAAACTTACAATCCAAATATTGTCCAAACCACCGATAATAGCAGATGCCAACTTGGAGCGGAATGGGTTCCATACTCTGTATTCGACCTTGGTTCCATCATCATTCTAAAGAGAAAAGGAATAGATTAATAATACACATCATCAAAGAACTTAAGGGTCATGATTTAACAAAAGATTAGGTGTCACTTCACAAAAATGAGGATCAAGACAAGGCAAGCAAAAAACACAGAAATCCCATTTATGTACTGATTTTTACGAATATACCATTTTCAAACACCAAGTCCATATTTACAAAAAAAAAAAAAAAACGACCCAAGAGCTCGAGAAGCCAAATCGCTAACGGATTAACGCATTCTAAAGATAGTCTAGAACATAAAAATAAATAAGACAAGGTGAGATTATATGGCAACATCTGCTCTAATTAGCTACAATTTTCATAACAAAAGCCAATATGAAGCAACTGATGTTGAATATATACAGCGGCCACACCAGCTGAGTTTAAAAAAGCAACACCTTCTATATTGTCATATCTTCCTAGAAGTTAAGAATATTCGTAACATAAAAATATGCAAACAAAAAACAGCGCACTAACATCAAACCCAAATAAAATTTCAAAAATGATAGGTTATAACCCATTAAATCAATGCAAGATAATTCGTCGAAACATATTAAATTAATAGTAATATACCTGCGTAGAAATCCTCTTCTCATTGTACACCGCTGAACCAGGGACCAAGTTCTTAGTGAGAATAACATCTTCCTTAAGCTTTCCGATGAACACTCCTTCATGTCTATGAGGCAACACAATAGTTTTGCTACCGCCTTTCATGCCACCACCGCGTCCTCCGCCTCCGCGACCGCGACCGCGACCGCTGCTTCGGCCACCCCTCATCGATCCTCCTCGGCCGCCGCTTCGTCCACCGCTAAACCCGCCTCTGCTGCCTCTCCCTCCACTGCTCCCTCCATCGCGACCCCCCCTGAATCCACCACGACCTGAAACGACAACCAAAGCGATCAACGTTAGAAACAATGAAAACTCATGAAAATAGAAGCGCTGATGCGAAGAACAGAGCCATGGTTAGGGTTTAGAGTACCTCTGCCCATGGGAGTCCTCATATTGGCAGATCTCAGACGGCGCTGTGTGGTGGCCGACTGGGGTTTTATAGGGGCGTAGTCTAGGGTTTTGTTTTTTGTTTCGGACAGTATTGGACGAGGATCCCTTTAATTTATTCAAATTGCTAAATAGTCCATCGAACGAAAATTAAAACTATTTCGCCGACAACGGGTCGGGTCAGGGTCGGGGTCGGGCACCACCCGACCCGAAATATTTATCTCAAATTCAATCTAGGAGTTTAAGTAGTTCCGAACTTATTTAAAATTTTTGGGCCGAAGCGGATGGTACAAGACTCAAGCATGACTTGATGGCTTATCAGGACGAGTTTAAGTAGTTCTGGATCAGTAAACTTATTTAAAATTTTTGGGCCGAAGCGGATCGTACAAGACTCATGCCTGACTTGATGGCTTGTTGGGACGAGTCAAATCGGATCGGGTCGATTTAGCCTCATGCATTTGAAAGAATATAGTAGTTATTTTGTTCGTTTTGTTTTGTTTTTAAACAAAAAGTAGGTAGGGTAGAGTTAGATTTTGTAATTATTTTAAAAACTTATGGATTTAGATTAATTTAAAATTATTTAATTTTATATTTTAATTATTAAAATAAATTATATAATTATTTTTAAAAGTTATTTCTATTTATTTTCTGTTTTTAAAACACCCAAATTATTTTTTTCTATTTTATTGCCTGAATCAATAATATTATATTTTTTTGCTTTTTTTGAAATCAAATTTGTTAAAAAAAATATATTTTTCTCATATAAATAAAAATATTTTAAAATTAAATTTTAATATAAATTTCAATAAAATAAATAAATCAAAACTCGTTAAACAAATCAATTATTAAACTCGTATTAAATATTGGTTGTTCTACGAATTCTACGAATGACACGATTAATTAGATTTAGTCCTATGCACGACAAGTGCATGTTCCTATTGCTCAAAAATGATTTCATCCCACATGAGAGGCTGCAAATACTGATATGCTTGTAGCCAAATTCATGTCTTTTTCTTTACTTCACTTGCACTAAAAATTACATTTAAAGATAAATAAATAACTTGTACTTGGCTTGTGTAACTTTAAATCATTCAAAATTGGGTATTTAGGCCCCAGCATAAGGAGATTTCACCAAGCGACTGTATGACATTAGTTGATTAAGTTACTAGAAATGACTAAGCCATTGTTCTCTCATTCTCTTCGCCACTTTTTTTTTTCCACCTGTACTCCTTAAGACATTGAACTGTTGCCTCCCCTCTTTCATTTCTTATTTGTATGCTTTGAATCTTCTTCTTCGTCTTCACTGTATTCACTGTCATCAGTTTCCTCCTCATCAATCTCCTCTTCCACCTCAAGCTCATCATCTAAATCATGTTCCCCTTCTCCCACATGACCACCCCGAGTCCCGGCCCGAGTTCGTTTTGAAACTTTCACCTTCAAACTAGTTGTTGTGTCACAACCAAGCCAAGAGTCACACAAGCAGTAACAAGTCAGATTGTAACTCCCCGCTGCAGGGGCCTTGAACCCGCCCATCACCAGTCGGGATCCACCCCTAACCTTGTCAGCTGCCACGCCAATAGCATTGCTTGTCTCTTTTGGGTTTGCACCTGACCTTTCCATTGTCTCCTCAATTGCCGTTGATGCAGCACTTATGGCCGCAGCTTCATCCATGAAGCTAACCTTCTGGGAGAACCAAAGGTCATTCGAGACGGTATCTGCAAGTAAAATCCAGAAATTCTCCTCCTTGTCAAAGGGGAAGTATGGGGAATGTGGGAGGGCGCCAATCAGGCCATTAGAGCGTTTAAGTGTCACCCAAGCACAGACCTTAACCAAGTCACTCTCTTCTATGCCCTCTTCACCTTCAGTTTCACATGTGATTTCAATTGTTATGGAAGGCATCATTTCAATCACCCTCTCCACATCTTCTACTTCAGCAGCAGAGAAAGCAGCCACTTCAGAAAGTAGCTCAGCCCGCTCCAGAGGAGTCATGTCAAAGAATTCCTTAAATGTCCCCAGCTTCTGCAAATACGGAACCCAAAATTTAATTAACAATGATAAGATCAAAAGAGAACTCCCAGGGAAGTTAAATTCACGCATCACATTATTTCACCAGGAAAGCTTTAGTCCTGCAGTTTCTATTGGATGAGGGTAGATGATGGCCCTTATGCGTACATAAATTCAATTCCACAAGCCATCTTGATATGAATTACCAGTAAAAAGCAATGTATGAAATGTAGTTATGTTTCTAGACAACATGAAGAGCAAGGATTTCGGAGTGGAAAATTCTTACATATTTTAATCAAGTCAACTTCCTGCAAGCTATTAAGAAGTTTGAAGAAGGATCAATCTTTAGCATATTTTAATTAAGTCAACTTTAGGCAACAATCCCATGTGGTAGCTTAAGGATTGATGCAATCTCACTTTAGAGGTCTTTCCTTCAAATATTGGGAACACCATAGCATAGGGGTGGGGGATTTTGGAATCTTGGATAGAGTAGGGAGTGAGTTGTATTAAAAAAAACAAAAAAAAAAAACTTTAGGCATCAAAGTTCCCAAATAATTACATGGCAGCGCTACGAAATTATCTTATTAGCTCACCTTGCGTCCTATCTTCTTAACAGTGGCCTCACTAAAGTGAGGCAGCTGCAGAAAGGGTGTAATATCAGTAGATCCTCCTCCAGTTGACTTCCTTGCACTAAGAGGAACTGCCTGCAGGAGAGTCCACCAGAAATAACAGCATATATTAAATGAGACTTGCTAAAATCCAATAATTGACACGAATAATTTACAAAGAATGCACCAGAATATGTAGATTTCAGGTGATCATGTGGGTTCTTAGTTTTTACGGAGGAATGTGATGAAGCAGCTACATGACAATAGGGATACAAAGTGGCGATGAATAAAATAAGGTAAAGAGATGACTCATGTCACATGAGTAATTTCCAGCCAAACTCTTCGTAAGAGGTAATAAAAAAGGTAAGATGCATGCAGAGACCCGTCTCACCAAAAAACAACGGACAAAAAAACAAAGAACAAAGACCAAGCATGCTTCAGGAATATTCCATAAAACAACTTCCAAACCCAAAATTCAGAGGCCAAGAACAATCATATAAATTCAAATACTCCATCTGTCCTACTTTAATTTTTTTGACTCTAACCACAAATTGAGAAAAATTGTTTCCTCGCATCAACCCTATCTATTCTCTTTTTTTTTTTTTATGAAACACCACAACAGCAGTACATGTTTACATGGAAGAAGGGGCAATATTGGAAAACTACGTAAAAAAAGGCTAAAATTGAAATTGGAACAGGAGATTGAGACAAACCTAAATGGCAACAGAGGTAGTAAATTTACCATATTCGCCGGGAAAAAATCATTGAGGAAACAATTAGTATGAGAATTGAGTATTTGTATTGTTCGAGATGTTAAAAATTAACCGCCAAATGGTAGGTTCACACAAAAAAGAAAATGCTTGGAAATCAAACCAGCAAACTTAAAATATAAAAGATTTTAATCCATATTGATAAATGGTCCAAATCACCTGAATGATACATTGGGAAAGATTGACCACTCCAATTGCAGGTCTAAGCCATCCGTGCCCGTGTGGTCTGAGTGGTAAAACCGCCATCTGTGCACAAGAAATCAATTCATAGTCTTGTAAGGATAAAGATTTTAACAATGATGCTAATGTTTAAATAAAGGATAAAGGTGAAGCAAATAGTTCTTCACAGGATGCCACAAACAAACAGACATAATTATTAGTAAAATTGCAATTTTAGTCTTGTAAGGAAAGAAAGCAGTTATATTACAGCACCTTGCAATTCTGGTAATTCATACTAGCTTCATGGCCAACTTAGAACTTGTACTAATTAATTAAGACATAAAGTAGAAAAGATAACCTTCATTAGCTCTTCAAGAAGACGAGGTGCAAGTTCCAGCACACGTCTGAAATCAGTTTGTAAAGCAGGAGTCAAGGGAGACAAATCACGAGTCAAGTGGGCCTGAATCAATAATTCTGCCTGAACAAAAGTACATATGTAAGTATTTGAAGATGAGGTCAACAAAGTTTACTACTCAATATAATCAAATTTGGCACATAAATTACCTTAGCTAGAGCTGGATTCTGCTTCCAAAACTTTGCTTGCTCTTGCTTAATGTTCTTGAGATCCAGATTCAATTCACTCCTGACTGACATAAAAAGCTTTTCAAGGGGTTCATTGTCAGTCCTACGACAGGGAATTTCCATGTATTCAGCTGCCTTAATGAAGACATCCATAACTTTGCTGTAAAATAAAGCCATTATAAAAAATTATAAATTGTGACTACTGACTAATAATAATGTCCAGTTTTTATGACTTAAACTTGCATGGATATGGGCCTAGTATAGTTTGAGAATCAACTTGCATAACCTAAATATAATAACATGGGCACTGCTTGACAAAAGTAACCTGAAGAAAGGATTTATCAACATGTAACTTATATAGGTTGCTTACAAAAATGCAAGGATTGTATGTAACATTGGCTAGCTTCAATAAGTCAAATATTTCCAAAACAAAATGTTTATATGCATCTTGATAACCTTTCTAAATTTTCTAGGAGCATTGTGGCTCAAACTCTCAATCCAAAAAAATATCAAACAGGTAACAAAGCACTACTCCAGTGATACAAGCATGATGAGGATGAACAACGCCCAAGGCAGTGTCCACTTGAATTGAGTAATTGATAAATCTAATTTTCTACATTATATAATATTGCAGACAAATATCATCTTTCAAGAAGTCAAAATTTTGTGATTCTACATCTGAATCAGATAAAAAATGTGCACATATGCCACCACTGTAGTCAAACTCAGAAAGAAATGCACATCTACCCCCAATCAGATTAAAAGAAAAGATGCACCATCAGTTCTTTCTTCTTCCTCTTTATTTCTTTAACATTCCTAGAAGCAGCATATAATCCAAAAATTTTGTGAAACCAGCTAAACCCTCACTAAATGTAAATTTAGTAGTGAGAAGTGGCTGGAAATAATGAACAGACATAATACCTTGGGGCCAAAGAAGGCTTCATCATGTTATAGTAATTGGATAGTGTCTGATTCTTAACAAAGCACCCACTGTATTTTGAGGACCTCGAAAGATAAATAACAGCTATCAACAGTGGAAAAAGAATACAAACTACAACAATAAAAAGCAACAGAAGGCCACTGGATGACCCATCAATGTTTAGCAGGAACTGAGGGAGTGCTATGCCCATTTGAAACCCCTACATTAAAACATCATGCCATTTAATTTATAAAACATACTCCAGGATAAATCAATTTGAAGAAAATTTACTTTGCTAACCTCATGAAAAAAGCATACATTACCTGCCTACCATCAGGATGGCCATATTTTTCATAATTCTCACGGGACAATGGATCTATTAGCGCTTGATATGCCTTAGCTATGTACTCCACAAAATACTTGTGAGCCTCTGTGAGCAAAGAGAGAGACAGCCATATATAGCAGACATCATGTATTAAATCTTCCTCTCTAGATAAAAGGAAACAAAGTAAAATTATAAACAGACTCAAGACATTCAACCTGGATCTGGATTTTTATCGGGATGGTATTGGACAGAGAGTTTCCTATATGCTTTCTTTATCACTGAATCTGATGCCCCAGGCTCTAACCCAAGAATGTTATATGGCTCAAAGACTGGAATCTGATAAAATTCAAAATCAAATATATGGTTCAAGATACCCACATTTACTATAAGATGGTAACTGGTAGGTTAGAGTCATGGAGCCCTTGAACAGAGCAAAACATCCTATGCAATGTTTACCTCATGCTTTATTTGCTTGACACAAGAAACAAGGAACACCAAAACGACCCAAAGCAGGAGTAATGTAAAATTACCGCAAGTTGAAATGTCTGATATCTGCAAAATTAAATATAGACTTTACATACAATGTGCAGCATACAAACATCAAAATAATGAATTGGGGGGGGGGGGGGGGGGGGGGGCAGATTTAAATGTAGAAAGGAACTCACTCTCTTAAATATTGTTTTCCGGTACTTCCCAGATTGAGAACACTCAGAACACTGACAGTGGATGGTCTTTGTCTTTCTAGAAACAGCGCGATACAATCTCAGCAATGTATATGGCACTAAAGTGAGTGCCATTATGGTCAAGATGAATATAGTAAACAATGCACCATTATCTTCTGAAGCAGCCATGGGTACTGTTCTGTCTATCCAAGATAAAAGTTTTTTTTTTTTTTGATAAGTAAAAGTTAGATATTGTTATTATTCCAGAAGAGATGGCACCAACAGCTGACACTGATCTCCAATACCCTTCAGAACAAAACAAAAGCTCATCAAGCTATAAATAATTTTAAATATATATTATACAAAAAAAAAAAAAAAACAAGAAGAAAGAGAGAGAGCACGCCCATGCCATCAGTCCACTCAATGAAAGCCAATGGAAAAGTCACAAGTTGAAGTTACCCTTCTTATACAGCAATATCTCATGCTTTTATTGATGTAAATGAACTCAAATCAACAAAGCTGATATCTAAATCAAAAGGGGCAATTGCCTAGTATTGTCCGGCACCTCCGGAACTGATCATTTCCAAGATAAGAGCGAAAACTCGCAATTGTAACACCAAAGTTTTGTCCATTGAGCCTCCCTTGTGGGCTTACTAAAACCCTTGTCCCTCTAGCTTACAAAGCAGTACCATTTCAAATCTAATGTTAGATAAGTAAACGTAACCTGAACTAGCACAGTGTTGCCTCCCTGAGTAAATCAGTGACCAGTAAATAAACCACCATAATTCACGAAGATATAATAAACCCACAATCGATGAATCTAAAAGCCCAACAACAGAGGTTGAAATTGATACTAAAGTAATCATTCAGACACGAGCTTACAAACCCAACAACCCAGAAACTCGAAACAAACAACATGGGCCCTGTTTTAAGGAATTAAATTGCCGGTTTTAGGGTCACCTTCGAGGTGGGAAAGCAGGATCAGGGTGCCAGAATAACTCTCTCCCGTGTCGCGGCGACGAGCTGGGCAACTCTGACCCACCCCAAGAAGCGCAACGGCGATACAGTAGGACAGGGGGGGTTCTACACTTCTACGTTTTCATCGTGTCATTAATTTGGGGGTTTAAAATTTCTTTCAAAATTTACCTTCGGTAAATATGGTTTTACATTTAGGTAACCTTAATCGGTCCTCCATAAACATAATCAATGCGGGATAGAAACAGACGCCTCCCCGTTGGAAAAGGAAAACTCCGAGTTTTTGAATTAAATAATGCTAAGCCAGGCGCATTAGAATAAGCTCATAAAAGCAATTCCAATATTGCAAGCAATACTTTTCTTTTTCTTCTAAAAAATAATAAAATATTATTTTTATTTTAAAGTCTCCCAACATAAAAATAAAATTTTAGTATATATTTAATTGTAGTATTTTTTGTTTTTAAAATTTTAAAAAATAAAAAACTAAAAACAACCAAATAATATCATTTTAAGAATCCCTTGAATTAAAAATAAATTTTAATTATTTTTAGTTTTTAGTTTTTTATACGTAAAAAACTATTATTTTTTAAAAATGAAAATAAAAAATATTTCAACTAAACATCTTCATTATTTTTAATTTATAATTTTTCATGACAAAAACAACTATAATATTTAAAAAAACAGAAAAAAAAAAAACGAAACATGCCTAAATTTTTTTCCAATACCAATTTATTCTCATAGTAAAATTGATTTGATAATTTTGTTAGTCATAAAACGGGTTTGTGTGTGAAAGTAAATTAGTCGTATAACATATTATTATTTAATTTTAATTTTGGATGGTATTATTTTGGAAAATAAAATTATTTTTAAAAATAATAAATTAATAAATTTACAAGCATGTAATATAAATTTACGTATTAAAAATAATTATATTTAAAAAAAAACTTGTCTGTAACGTCATATTGTTGTCACTTGTCAAGTTGTCATTCATAATTCTATCCGACAATGATTCAAGTCTTTCTATAGAAGCCCAAAGTGAGCCGACTTTGATGATGGCATTGATTAAATATTTTTAGAAATATATAAACGTAGGTAAATAATATGACTATAAAATATTTTTAAAATACATATTTTAGTTTTAAAAATTAGCAAAAATCATAATTTGCTAATCTGCAATCGCGCAGTGTAATTGGGGTTGACGATGAGCCACTCTATTTACATCGTGTTTTTTAACTTTCATTTTTTTGATAGTTTGCTATGTTTTATCCTGCTTAGCATTTTTTTATTATTTTTTGTGCCTGTGTGGGGCACTCAAGCTCACAACCTCTTAAAAAACCCTTACAGCCTTAACACTAATAGCATGTTTGGTATGCGGGAAAGAAAAGAAAAGGAATCAGATTGCATTCCTTTCTCATGTTTGATATGAAAATAGAAAAGGTAAATCAATTCCAGTGGGAATCTTATACACCCACATAGGGGGAAATTGATTTCCCCCATCACCCCTGGTTTAAAGGTTCCCTTGTCCTTTTTTCTTTTTTTACCTTTAATTTTTTTATCCCCCGTTCTCCCCCGCAACCCACTTCCCGTCGCCCCCGCCTGCACCCTTCTCCCGCAAGCCCTCTCCGGTCACCCCCGCCTGCACTCCTCTCCCCCCGATGCACACACTGTGGCGTCGCAGGAAAGGCAGCAGCCGTCCGATCTCTGCCGCCGCTGCACCTCTGGCGACGGTCGCCATCTCCCCAGCAACATATGCTTCACCCCAGCGGAACTTCTCTCTCCCTCCCCCCGCGCCGCCGCTGCACCTCTCTGGTGACGGTCGCCCATCTCCCCAGCAACGCAGTGACGCTTCAGCCCCGTCGCCCAGCGACCCAGCGACGTTTCATCAAAACCCCATCGAGGCTTCGCCCCTGTCGCCCATCGCCGCAGCGACGCTTCGCCCCAGTCGCCCATCACCCCCAGCGAAGCTTTGTCAAAACCCACGACTTCAACCTTCGTCCATCTCCTCCCTGACGGCGCACCAGCAAATTAGGTTATGATACAATAAAAAAATAGAGGATGTGAGGATATTTGTGTAATTGACTTAATTCATTACTTTCCATTCCCAAGTATTCCAAACATAGGAAAGGTAATCAAAAAATTCATTCCTTTTCCATATCAATCTTATTCCTTTAATGATTCCATTCCCCTCAATTTCATTCCCGCATACCAAACGAGCCATAAGTTCGTGTGAATGTAATACAATTATTTGTAATTTTATATACATACACGATATTGTTAATTGAAAATTTTGAAATTTTTTTTGATAAAATCCATGACTCCATCAAAACCAAATCCACGCTCTTATGCTCGGGATAAAATCACTCACTTTTGCAAATTTAATGCAATTATTTATTATTTTTATACATAGTCTATATTATTAATTGAATTTTTAAATTAATCAAAAAAAATTAATGAATTATTTTTATATTCACATTAATGTCTCCTTATATTTTTCTAGACAACTTGGTTAATTTGTCACTAAAGACTAAAGAGGAAGGTAAAATTTTTGATAGAATTGCTTTTGAATATGAGATCTATCAAATTGACGGCTTACATGATGATTGAAGAGCTCAAAAAATATATAGATGATATCTCAGTTCATGGTTTTGTCAAGTGGAATAGCTTTATATGGAGTGTTTCAATTTGATATTGTTTTCTAAGAAGGTAATGGTTTACTTTAATTGTATATAAACTACTAAAAGTTAAATCACATGATTGTGAAGAATATACACTTGATGTCAAAGATTGATAATTTATTTGATCAGTTATGGATGTTAGTGGTTTTCAAAAATTGATCAAAGATCTTAAAACCATCATTTGTGTGTGAGAAATGTAGATATCCCAAGAAATGGCATTTAGTTGTAGGTATGGATGCCATAAGTAATTGGTAGTGACTTTTGGGCTCATTGATTGATCCAGCAGTATTTTATGAGTATGATTAAATAAATCTTTGTTTTTTATATGAATCTATTTATTGTGGTAAGTTTTGTAGGATATGAAGGTATCACACGAGACCTTAAGAAAATTAAGGCATAATATCATGGAAGTAGTTTGATATTTGGATACATGTTTGGTTTTTTAAAGCTTTTGTCACTACACTTAATGTTCACAGAATTTCAATGTAAGACATTCTAGTATTGGTTAACACTTAACTAAGTTGGTTCTAACACTACTATTAAATACAAGGACTCAATTATTCCTAAAACTAAAGGTGATTTGCTCGAGTTGTAATTATGAAATATTTATTACAAAGATTTGTTGAGTTCCAAATGAAGTATTTATGTCTTTACACGCCTTGTTGAAAATGCACTTATTACTCAGCATCTATGAAAGTGTGATGCACAGTTAATTTTAGTCATTCAAAAACCCTAATATGTTGATGTGTTACACTCCACAAACAGTTAAAACCGTATTTGATCATCATTATATAAATAATGTGCCCTATTGCATTGTCAAATATATCGCACACACATACAAATCCTAAGCATTTAAGAGATAAAAAATAATAATTGTTTCTTATAAAAACGTGCCTTATTCAACCAATAATTAAGATTATTATTTTCATGTTTTTATTATTCTTCTTATTATATAAAGATAGCTATAGAGAGAGTTCCTCACACTGTAATAGCTTTGTACAAATTGTAATCATTGTAACATCTTATTGAGTGTTTCGACGGTTGATAAATAATATTTTACATAAATAGTATCACGTTTGTATACTTGTTAAGTATTAATAAAATAAAGTTTAAACGATTCTTAATTATCTTTCACAAAGTTTGTTGTATTGCAATAAAATTTCTTGTGCATGTCTTACTCTCAATTTTTTTAAAGGAAATGTTTAACTCCCCTTTTAGATCTTTATTGGAACCTAAAATCTATCATTTGTCATACTTGCGTCAATTGGGATTTTTAGCCTGATTTTTTAATGTTAGATGTTATCGTTCCATTTTAGTAAAAAATTTATTAGTAAATAACATCATAGTTTTACAATTGTAAAACATCATTAGTTAAATTTGAAATAACTTCTTTTAAAAGCCTTCCAATCCCAAATGATTTTTAAGAACTTTTTTTGATTCAAAATTGATATATTATTATTTTTTATTTTTAAATAAATTTAATACTAAATATAGCATAGGTCTAGCTCCCTCAACGATCACTCAAAGGAAATTACTCTGCGAAGTTACCTTCATGAGTTATAATGTTGTTTTATTCCTTAAATCTCTTTTGAAGTTTCTTTTAATCTTAAGAGTTTGTTTAAATTTAGGTTACATGGGTACCTTTGTCATTTTACAAGGGCATTTTTTTGTGTAAGCTTTTACCCATTAAGGACTTCAAATGCCTCATTGTTTTTTTTTAGGCAATACCATTTGGTAAGTTTATATGTTCCTTTTTTTTAGGTTAAATGATATAGTCTTTGACAACCAAAGATGTTGTCTAACTCGTACATCAACGTGACATATTGTGTGTTGCGCATGTTTTGATAAGGAATTAGAGAAAGAAATCATGGTTGTTAAGGATAGGCAAATGTAGTTGCATAGCTTTAAATCAATGTAAGCGTACATCAATCTATAATAGTTTGGAATTTTGGATTTAAGAAAATTTTAAAATACATAGAAGCCCCGAAAAGTAAAAAACGAAACAAACTAAGTTTGAATAGCGTAATAGTGAAAAGTAAAACATTTAATAGGTTGAAAGAAACTATTAAAATGGTGGATATGAAAATTAAGATTACTTACTATATGGAACGTTGATGTGTTTTTAATAGAATTTCCAAGCATATGTTTAGTAATATTTAGCCACATGATAGTCAATAGTTAAATATAGAATGTAACTTACATTCTTCTTTTAAAATTAAACAAAAAAACATTAATGCAACCGGTAATGTGTCAGCCATGCTAATATAGCACGTATTGATTGAACTCACGGTATATAGCAAATTCCACAAATGTTTTAAAATTTTATCATATACTTAAACTTATAAATAATTTTATTTAAAAAACGCGAATATAAATGAAGTTGATATACATCAAATACGATGTTACTATTGAGACACATAAGGTTCATACTAGTAATGTGAAATTGAAAAGCTATTTAAAATAGTAGAATGTAAATTTACAAATAAATACATTTCTACCTATTTTGGATGTCATATGGGAGTGGGACCACCCTGATTCCATTCGGTTTAAATGTAATATATAGAACATATCAACTTTGGTGAATTATAGCTTAAGCCTTCTTAAGTAATTATTTCTGAATCAACTAATTTGAAACAGCAATTATGGCAATGTATTATTGAGCTCGGGAAAATCATGTGGAGGAATGACGAATAATGCCGTACTAGGCGCCTCGGAGGCACACCGGACACCCCACGGCGTACCTGCTTTGCTCACTTTATTAAATGGTGGGGCCCTTTGGAGTTATATCAAAAGTGAACATTCAATAGCGGGGCGGTCTTATATAAGAGAGTGCTCGAATCAAGACAAGAAGACAAGACAGACCCCCATTACGTACCCAACCAAACCAAACCATCCCAAGTTGTCTTCTAAAGTCTTCCTCGTAATCTCTCTCTGTCTCATCTTTCTCGCGTATTCCACAACAAAACAATGCCTTCTTCTACCGGAGAAACACCGTTCTCGTGAGTGAGGGTTTGGGGTTTTTCGATCCAACGTGAAATGGACGAGGACTGGGACCTCCTGGCAGTGGTCCGAAGCTGCATCCACACCGCTGCCACTAATCCCACGGATATTGACACCGCCGCCGGAGAAGCTTTCCCACTCTTGACTTTGCCGGACCTCGGAGGCGATCGAAACCCAGTCCAATCTCCGGATCCCGTGATGGGTCTTCCTCGAAACCACGACCCATCCCAGGAATTGCAGGAAGTTTGGAAGCCATATGTTTCTCCTCCGGAGCCCGTGCAGACGTCGCAGACGGCTGTGGTCTCTCATATCAACCCCAACCCTCCTTTTTCCGGTTTTAGAGGCCTTGTAGAAGGACTACAATTGCAACAAAAGCAACACCAGCCACCACAATTAGAACTAGGCCCAACCCACTTTCAGAATGCCACTACTAATACTACTACTACCCTTTCCTTCCACACAAACCAATATTCTCCTCAGCCCAAACCAAGACCCAAAAGGTTTACCTTAATGTATTTATGTGTGTGGTTTCTTCCATTGTATTAGCTTGATTGTGAAAGCTTATAAAAGGAATGGATAAATCTACATATATATTTATATATTTATATATTTATTCGATAGGATGATATTATTTTTAAAAATAATAATTTAAGTTTAATAACAAAAAATTACATGTTTTTTAAAGATTTAGTAATAGTGATAGTATATGTTTAGAATCTTGATTACCAATCCATGTGCACAGATCAAGCAATCAGCAGCAGAAGAGGGTGGTCTCGGAGGTCGCCGCGGAGAGCCTCTCCACTGATTTGTGGTCGTGGCGCAAATACGGGCAGAAACCCATCAAAGGTTCTCCGCATCCCAGGTCCAGTAGTTTTGTTCAAGACTTGATATCTGTATATGCTTGCTTGCGCTCATGCATATATTATTTATGGATTGATACTTAGCACTAGCACAATAGACAGTGATTCACGTATTGCAGTTGATTGGTAAATTGTGCAGAAACTACTATAGGTGCAGCAGCTCTAAGGGTTGCGCTGCCAGGAAGCAAGTGGAACGAAGCTCCACGGATCCCAACACTTTCCACGTCACCTATACCGGCGACCACTCTCACCCTCGTCTGACCACCCACTGCAACTCCTTCACTCGCATTGCCCGCAGCAAGCTCTTCGCCGCCGATTCACCAATCTCTACTCCTTCTCCGACCACCTTGTTAACAGGCTCAACGGAGAACAAAACAGAAGACCCAACCGCCGCCGACGCGGCCAGAAAAACTAACGTTGAAGAAAACGTGAAAGCGATGGCTGAGATGAACTCAAGTGGAATTGAAAGATACATCGATGACAAAGACAGTGACTTTGGTGGTGGGATCCTCAGTCCAAATATGGCAATCTCGGAAGATATATTAATGGGCTGGCAAGAGTAATCGCCACCAAATCTATCAGTAACTGTGTATATAAATAATATATATAATATTAAAACAGCATGCGTGATGCGTCCTATGTATTTACTTTTTTATTTTAAAAAATTATAATTTTACTTGTATTATAAAAAAGTCTTGTTTAACGGTGGATGTTGACGTAGTTGTGTTGTTACATTGCTTCAGGTTTTTTTAAAGTAAATAATTTGCTAAATAATTAAATTTTATAAATTTTAGCTATTCATTCTTCGACTAGACCAGAGGACCAGTGGCCGATTACTATATGTTTTGATTTCAATGTAATAATTTGATTTTTTTTAAGAAAGTTATACTTTATTATTTGTTTAATTAATATTGAACAAGAATATGTGAAAGTTATAATGAATTATTAATATATTATTAATAAATAATATTAATTTTTATTGGTTGCATATCATGTAAAAAAGTATATAAATAACATAGTTATATGATGTATATATATGTTGTAAACTTGTTTTAAAATAGTACCTATTCTTTAGTTTCTTTTAGGTACGTATTAGTGACGTGCTCGGTTTGATTCTCCAAAATTAGAGACATGTCAGGAAAGGAATTCGTACCTCGTATCACCAATGGTCCTCATCCAATCTCATCTACTAGTGGAACCTCAACCTCTATATTGATGGCATATGTCCTCTCTAGTTAGATACTATCACTTGGTTGCTCTGTTATAGCATTACCTGCCTGACACCTTTAAATCTATGCCTCCCACTAAGGTTATTGCATTATAGACCATCCCTTAGAGAGTTTGCGCTAACTAAATCAACCTCTAATATAGAGTTCTGCTCCTCCGCCCATGGTTACGAGGATATTATGGGCCCATAATACTAGTCAAACCCACTAAGGACGTATCCTATAAGTGCTTGAACTTCCTACATCTATAACATCTCATATTGTTTTTCATGTAGCCCCTCTCAATATGTCTTGTTAAATGAACAAGGCCCTTAAAACCCCATAAATTATAATTTTATATCAATCAAACATTATTAATGAACCCCCAAAGTTTATTTAGTCTAAACAATATAGTCGTATCGAACAACATCAAAAACATAACAAATCAAGCTAAGAAAACACATGCACTAAAATGACTTAAAGAAAATGTCTATGTTTTATGCACCCCTTATTTCATGTGGAACAAAAGTGCACATTTCATGCAGCCTACCCATCATGTATTAGGTAGGCTCGTGTCATGTTATACATGTCTCATGCAGTCTCATCTTTTGGCTAACATATCGTGTGTTTCGTGTACAAGCAACATATAAACATTAGTTTGTGCTTGTTGATCATGTTGTTCATCCCAACGACAATTACTTCAATTAAATGAAATATCGATTTAACTCCGAAAACACAACAAATAAGAGAGTTTTATATCGAAGACACCTATCCATCATTGAATATTAGATCAAACGCATCAATAACAATAATTGTTGGTATATTTCATGCATGATCAACCCTAACCCTCAATAGGCTTTGATGTTCAACCAAAATTCATCAATCAATCATATCATATTTATTTTAACCTTAACAATCAACCAAAATCCAACAACAATCAACTCATAACATCAAAATAGAGAATTTGTGTTCATAATAAACCAAAGGTATCGACCTAGCCAACTAAATTTCATCAAAGTTGTTTTACAGGTTTAGCTTAGATTTCATGCAATATTTATTGATTCTAGTCATTTTAGGTTAAGATAAAACATGAGAATGGCCAAAAGATATAAAATAACGTATCTAGAAATCACTAGCGACTTGATCGCCCAAATCTTTGAAGAATTCATCAAGATCTATCTCTCTATCTCATTCACGTTTCCATAATGAAAACTAAACAAATTAACGTCAATATTTATTATTATTATTATTATTATTATTATTATCATCATCATCATCATCATTTCATTGATCACTTTCTTTAAAATAATAAGTTACCAAAATTGTCATCGGGGCTTTAAACTTCAAAATGAATGTATTAATGGTCACATCAACATCTTGATATTTTTAACGCCATTCAAATATTATCTCACAACTTTATCTAATTACGGGTCTTTATAGGATTTTAAGTTTTTTTTTATTAAATTAAGTCTTCAAATTAACATAATATTGTTTAAACACACTATTTATCCTATTGTTATTTTTGAAGAATTATAAGATGACTTCATTTTAAAGATTAAAGAGTTACTATTTATTATTCTAATAGTAATATATTTTTTTGAGTGAGTTTTGTGAGTTACAAATTAATGGAAATGAATAGAAAAATGTTATTTTAATAAAAAAAAGATAAAATTGAAAATAGTGCTGGAGTTAATACAAAATATGTATTCACATATAAAAAAATTTCTAGGAAGATAAAATGAAAAATAATATTAGAAATGATATTAATATTAAATGTATTGAATTAAATTTAGAATTAAATATTTTTTTGGATTTTAAAATTTTAAAATTTTATTAAATGATTACAATAATCAACAAATCATCATGATAGCCAATAAACTAGGTAAGTACAAGTAGAGACAACTGACGTGTGTGCATAAAAAAAGAACTACTTCGTGGCTTTAAGCAAGGTATGTGCCACCCATAATGAGCGCCTCCGGTGGGCATATATGGTCTCACCATAAACCTCAATGCATTCAGCTTATCAGAGTTTAGAAATTTGAAATAGGATTCTCAACATATTTAGGTTGGTATGGCTAATGAATATTAACACGATGAATTTATTCAGATTAACAACCAGATGTTAATATGTTACAATTTTAAATAATTAATATGTAAAATAAATAAATATTATTTATAATCCGCTGACACGTTAGCATCTGAATAGTTAAAATTTGTCATTGGTGAACTCAACCTATTTAAGTCTAATATAATATATCATCTATACCTATATATATCATTTAATTTTAAAAATAAATGCATTATTTTAAAATTAAAATTATACTTATTTGCATATACTTATTAATATTTAAATACCCAATAATCTTATTGGATTCAAATTCCATTTGCCTCTTAATTTCAAAGTGCTTTTTTAATTGTTTTCCCGAAAATGAGATCCAAATTTAAATAATGTCATAATATATGACAGGCGTTTGCTGCCAAAAATGTCGAAAGCACTTAAAATATAAACAGCGCCCAAAATTTTCTCCCAACGCTAAAAGTTTTCTCCAACCATATCGTATAGGGAAAAAAAAATCTAGATACAAGCATATTTTCTATTTTTTATATTAACCTGACGGTCACCATAGCTGACCCTCTATTTTTTTTTCTTTAATAAATTACTGACATAATGACATTGTTTCAAAAGGAATCGACAACTAGCGTATATTATTCATAGGAACGTCAGTTCTATATGGTGGTGCCATTGTCAAGATTGACTGTATGCCTAATTTTTTAACGAACTTATATGAAAATGAGGCGTACATATAATTTTTAAAACTATTTTAATGACAATTTTCAACAATTTATAATACATTTTTTAGGTAACATAAAAATTTATTTGCACGTATATATGTATATTATATAAATAATTCGATAGTTTCTCTTATATCATATTATTAGATTAATATGAATAATTTTTTTAAAAAACTTAATATCAATAAAACAATAATAAAGATATCCGATACAATTTACATGTATAATATACTTACTTATAATATTATTCAAATATATATAATAGATATGCAACTATCAAAGTCCCGAATAATGGGAAATTTAAAAACTTTATGAAAGGCTAGCTAGTTTGAAGAAAAAATGAATTTTAAAATGAAATTATTGGTAAAAAAACAAACCTTGCGTGAGCAAACATTATTGATATGCTTTTATTGAGGAATGACGTTTATATAATTTATTGAATTTAAAACAAAGGAAATTCAAACGGCACATCATTTACAAGTAAAGTGGCCCCCTAATGTAGGATTTTCTAGAAAGCTTATCCTAATTGAGCAAGGATATGTGCTGTACAGCAAAATGATTTTTATAATCTAAAAGTAATCATTAAAGTAATTTAATATATATTTTTTATATAGTTTATCAAATAAAGTTTAATACTTTCACTTATTTTATAAATAAAAATAACCTTTCAAAAATTACCAAAATGAAGAGTGGCCGCTCAAATCTCACCATTCATCAAACATGACGGCATAAGCCACTCACATAGTATATTCAATAATATAAATAGCTAATTGTATACTTTTACTCCTCCAGTCCTTACCCTAAATGTTTCCTAATTTAGCTAGTTTCATAAAGTACAGGGAGACATTGTCTCTTCCTAAATTAAATTTTTAATACAATAAAATATTAATTAGTTACATTAATAAATAATTATTTTAATTAAAAATTTTAAAACATAACAAAATATTATATAATTAGCTAAGAATATACAGGGAGACATTTCTACTCCATAAATTAATTTTATTAATATTTCATTACTATAAAGAATTAATTAGTTACATAAAAAATAATTATTTAAATTAAAATTTCAAAACATACTTGTTTAAATTTAAATTTTAATACATTATCATTTAAATTAAAATTTTAAGACATAATTGTTTAAATTAAAATTAAAAAATATATATAATTAGCTAAGATAAAAAATATGGTTGGAGTAAATCATTAAATATAGTTAGTTAAAATAATTTTTACAGAGTAAAATTTAAAGAGATACTCATACTATCACCTTTATTTACTTGAAAAAAGACAAAACTTTGGCTCTTTTTAAGTGTTCATATACGTCATCAATATTTAACAAGAAGTTTCATACTAGCATATTTTATTTTTGTCTCTGAAGGAATAAACCGAGGTTCAAATAATAAAGATAACGTGTAAGACAATATATTGAAAATTTTGATATTTTTGAGCTTTTGACCTTTTTGGTGTGTGAAAATAACTTGTTTTGGCAAAATTAAACCAATATCTTTTTAGCTCCATGTCCCTTTTTTTAAGACCGGTAGTAACATTTAGTCATTTGTTATATGACTACAGATTTGCAAGATTATGTGAGTAGTCAATTGAACAGGAAAAAAAAGAAAAAAATGATATTTAAGTTGTGACGTACTAATCAATCCCCAAATGAAATTCTTAAAAAATAAAGGTATATATATATATACCTTGAATCGGGTCTAGGTAATATATCGATTGGGGGGTGTAAAGATATCCCAATCTATTATATATTGGGTGGGATTGGGGATTGGCTATTTTTCTTAGGTTGGCTATATATACGCTAATCTATAACCCAATTGTTTTGGGGATTAGAGTAAATATCAATGCAAAATATCAATTGGCTATTTTTCTTTTGGAGATTGGGGGGTGTAAAGGGAAACGTGGGTTATTTTATATAATAAATAAAATGATACCATTGGAACACCATTCCAATGCAAAACACTATTCCAACCAAAACACTTCCCAATCTATCGATGTTGGTGCCTTGAAAATAACCCACGCTTGCCCATATATATATATATGGAGTTGATGAAAAGAACATTTTTTGGATTGTGAAGTACCCATCAATTTTGAAGGATCACTAAAGTGACTTGGCTAATTTGACTATATTTTACAAATCAAATAGTATGAAAAGTTTAAAATTTATAATAACTAGAATGCGGGTGCAAAAGTTGGATAAAGATAATAATTTTTGATTTAATTAACAAAAGTTGTCATGTACTCCAATTCCAAAACTGTTTAAGTAAGTGAATCATGTCAACTTTTGAGAGGTAAAAAAACATTAGCTAGTAGTGATATAAAAACTAACTAACAGTTATTACCCTAATATGTCTATGGTACATTTATATACAAGGGAAATCTCGTATATTTTCACATGGCACAACATCACAAAATAAGTATAAAATAAATCCCAATAAAACATTATAATGTCAAAAGACACAATATAGTGCCTAGGACATAACCGAACAACGGGTACAAAGCAAAATAAAAAATTAATACCATATGTAAGTGGTCCTTATAAAGCATCAACCTTTTGTGCCACCAATACTTGTTGGAAAAACATGAAACAACACTAATCCAACTTAGACCGATAATTCAACAATAGTCCATTCAACCTAAGAAATTAAGAATGCACGTGATCATATAAATATAATTGACACGAGAAAAGAAAGAAAACAAGCAAATTTATTAGAGTGAAGACAACAAATGTATGATTTTAGTTACATGTGCATAGTTACTATAAAAAAGATTCATAGTCATACACATAGAAAACAAAGTAATTATATGACGTTATTGACATTTGTCGTGATATTGATAGTAATAGTAATATTGGGGTTGCCTATTCCAATAAAGGTTGATTTTATTGTAGTAAATTTTAAAATTTTGATTTTTAAAAAGTTTTTCATTAGTTTCTCTCAGGTTCTCAAGTATAAAATAAATAATAAATTTTTATATTAAGGAGCTATTATTTATTTTTTTAGTTTTAGTTAAAAATGACATCTTTAAAAATTCTATTCTAACATCTATAAAACTTATTTGCTTTCGTCTTATGTCATTTAATGAAAAAGGACATGGACTGTCCTTCCCTCAAAAGAGATTAAACAATGTGAAGCTTAATTTTCAAAGAAACTTTGTAGAGGTAGTATCCAATGCTTTACGGTAGTAACTAATGGTGATCCACTAAGCCAAAAACAAAATTTATGTTGGCATGAACAATAAACTTATGTTTTTTACAATAGAGGTTGATTTTAGTGATGGATGGACATAGCCATACCTATTTTTTTTTAATATGTTTTCCTTCAGAGTGGTCTAATAAACATTAAAGTTATTTGATAGGCTTCAAAGTCCTTTGACCCTTTAAATTCTCCAAAGTGCTCTGATAGGCTTTAAAGTCCTCTTATTTCTATGGTTTTTTAACTATGCTGATTTCAAAGGCTTATTGTCTGGATAGAGCTCAACTTCTCTTTTATTGAACTTCTCGAGGTATTATATGATGTGATATGCATATATTTGTTCAACAGCTTTGGCTTTAAAAGTTTTTTTTTTACTTAATTGTTACTTGCCAGCTAATTTGACCATTTTATAAATAGTAATTATAATATTATAATAAAAAACTAATTATTAGCAAACATTATTGTTATAATTACGAGAAATAATTACTTATTTATAATGTATATACATAATTTTGTGGCCCCTGGCCTTATGTCTGTTAGGGAACCAAATAAACCACCATCAACCTTGTTTACATCTAACTCATTATATAATATATGTTGATTATAAAATTAGGTACCATATATTTATTTATACATGACATCCACAACTTTTACATTTGACTATCTTTTAATTGAATTGTATGGACTTCAATTATCAAGTAAGTTTTAGAGTAAATATATATTAGAATTGGGTCTAGGCAAAAAGTCGATCACGTGTTACGATATTGTCTGCTTTGGGCTTGCCATATCGGCCTATACAACTTTAAAATGCATCGTGGCATTTAAAATATTCTTTCTTATTATATATGCCTTATTTTCTTGCCCTTGAGTGGTGTGAGACAAACATTCTAACAATCTCTCCATTTGTTACACATCGATCGTATACCATAGGTTAGAAATATACTTATAAAAGTGAGAATTTATTACAACTCCCACTTAATCCATGTTTTGTGGAAAGATCAAACCGGTTCGATATTAAGGTGACATCATAACCTGAACACTGTCACACTAATTGGACACACTGCTCGATTACATCACACTGAGAAGACTTTTGATATCACAAAATATGTAACGGGAATAATCATAGGACAACTAGCCTTTAATATCAATTTGTTAGAATTGGGTCCAGTCAGAGGCCCGGTCACGTGTCATGATATTATCTACTTTAGGCTCCTCACATCGGTCTTCATAACTTTAAAGTGCGTTGTGACATTTAAAGCCTTCTTTTTTCTTATATATGCCTTGAATTTCTTTCCATTAAGTGACGTGAGACAAACATTTCAACAATATACTTATAAAAGTACTTGTCTTATTACTTTTGAAGTAAGTAATTTTAATACTTAGTAAATGTTTACATTTATCGAGTAAGTGATTTTATATCTTAAGTAACTATTTTTGATTTTTGGGTAACTATTATTAATTCTCATGTAAATGAGGATCAATATGACTGATGAAAAGCGTAAATATTGAAACTTGATCACCGTCATGGTAGAGAGTGGAACATGAGATGATGATGGGGATCATGGTGAATTTGCAGAGATGATGATTGTATAAAGCTTTTCTTTTCGACTGGAATGAGGATCAATGACTTGATTGGGTATGATAGATTGTGCTGAACGATTGTTGGGGTTATTGATGATACGAACTTAAGGAAGTAACGGTACAGTTAATTGTGTGGTTGATAATAATAATAAAAACTTTAATCACTAAAATTTAATGTTTATATATTTTATTTATTATTATTTTTGCATCTTTTAAAATTACTTTATGTTGTTTATATTTTATATTTATTTTCTGGTATTTTTTTTAAATGAAAACCCATCAAAATGATAGGAAATAAGAGCACTCACAGTGGCCTAGTCAAATTAAAGTTTTTCTTATTCTAACAAATAGCTAAAAGTATAAAAATAAACTATGTAACTTGCTCAATATCACTACAATAAATTTAGCAAACTTTAAATCCGTTGGCCAAATTTATTGAGCCATATTCATTGGTTATTTTTCCCGTGTCGTCTCGTAGCTAAAAAATGATGACGCCACCATCGGTGCCGTTGCTCGTGGAAGGAGAAAAAAAAGATGATGACACTAATCATCATATGACGTGACACTCTATTTTCGTCATGCCCCCCAAAAGTCATAAGACATGTGAAGGCTATCGAGTAGGCAACCAAGCCATCTTGCCATGACGGCCGTCTATCGACCACCTATTTGTAACCTAAATCAGTTCAAAATTTCAATATATTTCATCCACTCTCCTCTTATGCTTTCCCTTTATCCATTGATTCACCCATTTTTTTTTGATAATTTTTGAATTGATCAGCTTATTTATTTGAGTTTCAAGAACATAAATTATATCATTGGAAATGATTTTTCATTTGAATCAAATTACTAAAACCTTAGTATCTCTTGAAAGATGTGATTTTGTCGTCTTTACGTGTTTCGCTGTCGATTAATAGAGATTTAGAGGGGGGGGTTTGGGGGGGGGGGGTTAGAATATGTTACAATTATGTAACTGAACTTTGAAGAGTTGTCTGTTTTATATTTCAGATTTATATAAGGATGCACTTCTTGAGGCCCCAAGGCTGCATCGGGGGGACGACAACTATCAGGCTCTTCCTTCGAGGGAGGGACGCTGTGCTCGAGGATCTACCAATAGTGGACTAGACCGGGTAGAGAATGAGCAATAGATAGCTTTCCACAGTGCCTGAAGGGACGGCATACTTAGGTTGATCAAGAACAAAACAACGATGTGCAAGTATATAAAAATAATATTTTATTTAAAATAACCAAAAAGTATTTTAGCTTGTTATTTAAAGTTGTTAAAGTTAGTTGGTCAAATGTCATAAAAAATTATTTTGGCTAAATTTTGACTAAACTATATCCAGTCTATTGTGAGTGCTTTAAGAAGTGAAAGTATATTAATAATAAATTATTCATAAACAATACAAGTTGACATATCTTCCAATATAGGTTAATACACCAATCTCATGATTCGCAATGTTGAAACTAAAGAAAAAAATTATGTAGTGACCAAAGAGGAAAAAAAAATCTAAGAGCTCACTAACTAAAATAGAGAACAAATAATATAAAACATTCTTCATTCCCTTTTAAATAGAATTTCAATAACTCCTTACTTTTCCAAGGCCATATTTATAATGTGTTGTATTCCCAAGCACTATACTCACTCATTGTCTCAAGCAATATATATAATATTGTGGTTTGATCACCATGATGGTAAAAAGTAGAGTTTGAGATAGCAGTGAGATCATTGTGAAATGATTTCAATTGGATAAGGATCGATAAATTAGTTGTATATGATATATTCCAGTGAATGATTGCTGGGATTATTGACGATATGAGCTTAAGGAAAGTGATAGTGTTTTTAATTGCGTGGTTGATAATAATAAAAATTTAATAATTATCTATTTTGTTTTTTTTGTTCCATTTTGAAATTTCTTTATATTTTTTTATCTTTTACAAATTACACACGAGCAAGACAAGCTATCTTGTATTCTATTCACTCATCAATATACCAATATCACAACTCTTGCAATGTTGAAATGGAAGAAGAAAAATATGTAAGAAATAAAGAGAAAAAAATAAAAAGCTTAATGACCAAATTAGAAAACAAATAAGATAAAGCATTGTGTTTTGCTTTTAAATATAGATTCAAAAGCTCTTTACTTTTCATAGACCCTATATGTAATGTATTATATTATCAATTATTCTATTCACTCATCAGCTCGTGCAATGTGTACAATATTGTGATAGGGATCACGGTGAAATTGCATAGGTGGTGATTCACATAGGGTCTTTGTTTGAGATGAAAATCGTTGCTGAAATTATAAAAATATGAATTTAATGTAGGTGATGATATTTTTAATTGTGTGGTTGATAATAAGAATAGTAATAAAAAAATTTAATTACTAAAATTTAATATATTTTTTAATTATTGTTCTCTCCTCCTTTCAAAAACTATTTTATGTTTCTTTATCTCTTACACTTATTTTCTAACGTTTTTTTAAATGGCAAACCATCCAAGGATATTAATAATACATTACCACGAACGAATTAAGCCGACGTAACTTGCATTCTAGGACAATATACAAAAAGCATTGTTTGTTTCCTTTTAAATTGAAATTCATAAACTTTACTTTCGTAGACCATATACGTATGGTGTATTGTATTCCCCCAATTACTCTCTACTCACTCATCGTCTCACCGCCTCTGGCCCATATAAAAGTAGAGAGACAGAGAATAGTAAGAGCCCCATTAAATCAAGACTGCAGTCTCCGATTCCACCACTCGAACACGCCCCCAAACCCCCCCTCCCCTCAGAGCAGAGCATCAATGGCGCACGATCTGGAAGCGAGAGCCAAGGAGGCCTTCATCGACGACCACTTCGAGCTCGCCGCCGACCTCTACTCCCAGGCTATCGGCCTCGACCCCAAGAAGGCCGAGCTCTACTCCGATCTCGCTCAGGCCTACATCAAGCTCAACAACTTCACCGGTATCGTCTCCGTCTGTCTATGTTTTCTTGTTACCTCTGTGGTTTGTTCACTCCAAAGCAGAGGAATTGAGTGAATTTCAAGTTTTTTTTTGTTTGAGCTCGTCTGCTCCCAATTCGTAAATCTTGAATATTAGTTTGTGTCGCTTTTGTTTGTCGAAACGGGGAACAAATTCGCAAGGATTTAGGTTTTGTTTATTGCCAATTTATCTGATTCGGGGCAAAACATGTGTAGATCCTTTAAAAATTACCATCAATCCCTTAAATAAACTAATGATACTAACTCTGTGAGCAGTTTCCTTCTACTTCACGCATGAATTCTATGTATAGCTCAATGCGAAGATGGGATTTTTGTAATTATAATGATAATGCAATCTTTATCACTAATATCAACCCACTGCAAACCCAAATTAATATTCTGTATATAATAGTAAGAATTCAAATTTTTTTAATGTGTCTATTTATAGTGTTCTGTTTGAAATTAATATTGAGTAAAGCATGTGATGCAAATCGCAAGCACAAATTCATGCCAAGTAATACTAGACAGGCATGCAATTTCTGCCCAACCCCCATTCATGTAAATTTATGATGATGTGTAGTACTGGTTGCTGACGTAACATATGCATTTTTAACTATTGACTTGTTTAGTTTATTTTTAGGCCGTTCTACACTAGCTTTGTTTATCAATTATTCTCCTAGGCTGCTTATTGTTTCTTTGCATTGTGTTTAGAGGCTGTTGCTAATGCGAACAAAGCAATTGAGTTGGATCCATCTATGTCCAAAGCTTACTTGCGTAAGGGGTGAGTACCTTGGAAATTAGCTAGATTTTTCTGGTGTGATTGTGAAGCATTTATCAATGTTTCCATGTTATGATTTTATTTTTGAATTAAGGCACATTAGCATATTTATGTGAACATAATTTTGATTCCAATGAATCTGTACAGTTTCCTCAATCATTTGCATGAGTGGGTTTATATTTGATTACCACTTTTGTTGCTGTTTATGAAAGTATTCTGTATTTTTTATTGCACTGTTTTTCTTGTGACACAATTCCCTTCCCCCTTACAGCATGGCCTGTGTTAAGCTCGAGGAATATCAGACTGCTAAAAAAGCTTTAGAAAAAGGTGCTTCTTTGGCTGCAGAAGATTCCAGATTCACTGCTTTGATAAAAGAATGTGACCAATGCATTGCTGGTATATAGTTGTTCACTTGTTCCTAGTTAATTCTCATAGTTAATTATCTGTGTATTGAATTTGAAATAATTAACTTTTATTGTTTTTTTAAATTTGTTTTTAATCCCCTAGTTTTGGGATTAGAAGCTTGGTGAGCTTTTTTTTGTTACGGAGCATTTAGTGATGTCTTGTTGGTGCAGAGGAAAGTGGCAGCAGTGTTTTACCTTCTTTGGCCAAGGTTCCAGATGAAACGTTAAAAGTGCCTACTGCAATAGATTCTAAGCCAGTGAATAGCCTTATCAATGAGGTTACAATGGAAACAGTGGCTAAACCTAAATACAGGTAGTTATTTCTTAATCACTGCTGATGTGGAATTTCTTCCTTATAGTGCCTGTGCATGTCAAATATTTGGTTTGCATGTGTAAGTCTATTATTGCATTTCTTCTATTTATATGATACAGCTTGGGTTGTTGATATTATAATTTTGTTTTTGAATATAAATAAGACAAAGCCTCTGTTTTCCTTATTTTGAAAAATTGATCTGTGGAGAAATATATATGCAGGCATGAGTACTATCAGAAGCCAGAAGAGGTGGTGTTAACTATATTTGCAAAGGGCATACCAGCTAAGAGTGTTGTTGTTGATTTCGGAGAACAGATAGTAAGTGTTGTGTTATTGTCCGCAGTCTCCTCACTTCTGCATTCATTAGGCTTCATCACATTGCACAACCGCACCGACTGTTTTCTACAGTGGTTGAAATAGTTTGCTATGATCGATGGCTTATGTAGTTAAGCTATCTGTTATCAGCACTGTCATAAATTATCGAGTAATTGGAACAATGATTGATGCTGCTTATTAATCATGCTAAAGAATGCCATCCTGGTGTTTTTATATTGGTTATGCAATTATATCGGTGTGAAAATTGACAAAAAAAAAACCTGGTATGGCACAAGACCTTAGTTTTTCATATTCTAAGCTTGTCTGTGCAAATATAATTTCATCGTCTGTGGTAAAATTTGATACCGAAATCAATTTCTACTGTTCTTTTAACCTGTTTATTTGCTCTGCAGTTGAGTATCACAGTTGATGTTCCTGGTGAAGAAGCCTTCCGTATGCAGCCTCGATTATTTGCAAAGGTTCTGTGTGAGATTCATAATGACTTAATTTAAATGTGTCCGAGGCCAGAATGTTAATCAGTAGGATTTTCTTGTTGTGGATGATAAGTTAGTCTAAGGCTTGGCAGTTTCATCTCAGCTGCTCGTTGAGATAACCAAGACACTCGCATAGTTGGATATATAATGTGGGAAAATTCTCTATCCCATTGTAACTATGAAAACTGCGTAGTTGGATATATAATAAATAAAGTGATAAGATAATTAAGAAATTTAACACTGAAATTTACAGTTATTTTTGTATAAAAAACAATATTTATATATGAATCCATTTGATCTATCTAATTCATATCAGTTGGATAACTTATGGTATTTATGTAAATTTTACCTGAAAAACAGATAATCCCTGACAAATGCAAATATGAGGTATTGAGTACAAAAATTGAAATTCGTCTTGCAAAAGCTGAACCGATTCAGTGGGCATCCCTTGAATTCTCCAAGCAGAGTACAGCTCCACAGAGGATAAATGTATCATCAAGTAAGTAAACATGCCTGTATGATACACCACTTTGTTTGTTTTTAATATGCAGGAGCTCCATGGATGAATCATAATTACAACAGGTCTGTGACACAATTAAAAGTTATTCAACATTGAATAGCTGTTAAAGAAATTCATTGCACCATATGTAGTCATTGAACTCTACATGGTTTGTTCTTACATTCTCCTCGTTACTGATATGTATAGACTATGGAGGCTTTTATACCGGAACTATTAATGTTTCTACACCCTTGTATGTGTATTTGATGCTAGTTCTGAAATGATTACGGGAGTTTTGTATGTATGGGAAGTGTATTGGTGCAGTCAGTTTCATTATTTCCTTAGGCACACAAGTATTTGAATTTGTAAACTTAGTTATGAATGGAAAATTTTCATGGGTAAATTTTGGTTTAACGTACTCATAAGAAAACATATATTACTTAGTTATGAATGGAAATTTTCCATGGGTAATTTTTGGTTTAACGCACTCTTAAGAAAACACGATTATTGTACAATTATATGAACGATAATATAAGTTGCTTTGTGAATAGGTGCCCAAAGGCCTACATACCCTTCCTCGAAGGGAAAGGCTCGAGATTGGGATAAGCTGGAAGCTGAAGTGAAGAAGGAGGTTTGTCAACACCACCTAGGCTTTTTTGTTGGCTGTTACTGTTAATTGTTTCCCGTTACACAGAAACCGGATCACTTTTGAGAGTTGTTTTGGATTGCAGGAGAAAGAAGAAAAGCTTGATGGTGATGCAGCTTTGAACAAATTTTTCCGCGACATTTATCATGATGCCGATGAGGACACAAGACGTGCAATGAGCAAATCTTTTGTACGGCATATACCTCTTTAGATATAACTCCTATATTGCCATCTCTTTTGTGGTTTATTTTGTCCTGTTATTCTAAGTGGTGTTTCTTTTCATAGGTTGAATCAAATGGGACAGTGCTGTCGACAAACTGGAAAGAAGTTGGCACAAAAAAAGTAGAGGGAAGCGCACCTGACGGCATGGAGATGAAGAAGTGGGAGTACTGAGGAGGTCGTCTCTAGTGCTTGTTTTGCTGCCTTTGGTTGATTTTTATTCTGTCTATATGAACTTCCCAACAATTGGACTTTTCTGGGGTTGTAATATTTTTAGCTTTGGATACTGAAGGGTTTGGTGTGATTCTCTTAATCCTGAATGTGTCCATATGAACCCTACGCAAAATCTAATCGAACTATTTATTATGGTGTATGCGTGCAGCTTTCATCTGTCCATTTTGTATTCCTCCTTAGGAAAATCTGTTGCACGGCTGTTTTGATCGATCTGCTTGCTTTGCTGCGCTCTCTAGGGGTGTACAATGGTGGGTTAGGGCTTAATTCAATTTCTATCCAAATCAGTTCAGTTTGATGGGGTTATTGAGCTAGGTTTTGGGTTTGGTTTCGAGTTATCTTGGTATTAATTAGCTATCAATCTTTTTATATTAAGAGATCTGCATATAGATAATAACTTTCAATTGATAATATAATAATATTGTAATATATTCTAATAATATTATATTTTATTTAATTAAATATTTTTTTTAAAAAAGCTTTTAGGTTGTGTTTAGGTGCAAAGAAGAAAATCACAAAGTAGAATGAAAAATTGGAAAAAGAAAAGTGATTCAGCGTCTTGGACATTCGCACGCAAGGCCTTCTCTGAACATGTGAGTTGTTCTCATTTTACATAAACTTCGAGTACTCACTTGCTGAGTTAAACTAGGTAGCAAGTATTGCATTCTTTCCCTTAACGCCTATCAGTTTAGACTGAATCATATCGCCAAAAAGCTGAACAGACCGTTGCCCATAGTGTTTTTTTTTTTTTTTTTCAAATAACAAAAAATATTTAATCTCTATCTCGATGGTTTGCCTAATTCACGGGGTAGATAATGAATGGTCTTCTTTATGAACAGTTTTCACAAGATATTACTCACCAAAAGTAATAATAAAATGTAAACATACTTTGATGAGGCATCATTATCCACAATTGTTGGGAAGATACTTCCTTTTTATTTCCTGACTCTAAGCCATATATATATTCCAATTGTAACTCTTGGGTGGTGCTGAAATTTGATTGAGTAGATTTTTTTTTAATCTTTTCTTCTTCTTCTTTCCTGACCAATGTTTTCAATTTATAATATATGTTCTGCTTCCATATCATATCCATAAGCATTTTTTTCAAAATTCATTTAAAATTTTACTTCCAAGAACTAGGTGGCTATTTCAAAGAGCTACTCAGAACTAAGCCAATGAATTACCAAAAAAAATAAATAAAAATGAAACCATACACATTAGTAAATGGGAAACAATCACAATTATCCACACCCACACCCATAGCACTATAATGATCTGAGATGTGATGAAAGGGCAATATACGTACGTATTATACTATCATAGTGTATGGATGCCGGAAGAATAACCCAAGAAGCGCCATTCTGGCGAATTTTGTTTCTGATAGAGGGGAGAAGAGGAGCAGTAATACTTCTATCTTCAAAACGCTAAAGGCGAGGCCGGCATCAGCCACCGTCATCATCATCTTCCTCATCGTACGTGGATAGAATTGGGTTTGTTTCAGTATGTTGGGAATTGGGACGTAACGTGGCTCGGTTATGGTAAGAGAACTCCACCACTAATATGTAAATTTTATTCACATGTAGAATTTTTTTAAATGTAGAAATTAATTTTGTGCCTTGAACTCCAACCCTATTCTTTATTTTAATTATATTTATATTAAAATATTAATAAAATACTGCGACGCGATCTCCTCCCCGTTCCTTCCCTCCTGGCGCGTGACCACCCCGATCTCCTCCCCCGCTTCTGCTGCCCGATCTCCCTCCCCCCCCCCCCCCCCTGCCGCCTCCCTGCCGCGCGACCACAACTCTCCCACGGTGGTGCGCGAGACTTCCCCCGCTGCCGTTGCCCGATCTCCTCCCCTTCCCCCTGCTGCCGCCTCCCTGTCGCGCGACCACCACTCTCCCACGGTGGTGCGCGAGACTTCCCCCGGCTGCCGTTGCCCGATCTCTCCCCCCCCCCTCCCGCTGCCGCCTCCCTATCGCGCGACCACCGCTTTCCCACGGCGCTGCGCGAGACTTCCCCCCCGCTGCCGCTGCGATCTCCTCCCCTTCTCCCTGCCGCCCTCCTTGCCGCTACATGACTCTCCAGTACGACGATCTGTCTCCCCTTCCTCTGCCCCCTCCTTGCCGCTTGACTAGCGTCACTGGGACGGGGCGGCTTGGATGGGCTGCGTTCCCACCGACGACGGGGATAAAGGGGCTTGGACAGTTGGACGGGCAGGCGGCTGGGACGGGCTGCGTAGAACGAGAGATAGGAAGAGGAGGAGAGAGAAAAAATAATAAAATAAAATATAGATAATGAACAGTGACTCTTCGTGATTAATGGGTGTATCCGATATTATTGGCATTTTTACCTTTTGTTTTGATAAGCAGTTTTCGGTTTTATTTACATTATACTTTTTAAAATAGACATTACTACGTGTAATGATTTCTCAATTTTGGAAAATTATGTCGGTTATCTGTTCATTCGCACAAACAATGATATTTCTTCATTTTAAATTTATTTATTTTTGAATTGGGGATGAATACAATTTTCATTGGATATTTTTTGTTTGATGTTGCCACGTTTGCTTTCGGGCTTGAATTTGTTGCCACACAATGTATAACATCATTATTATTAGTCTTTTGTTTTCCTATTTTTTTTATAAAGAATATATTGGTATTTAAGAAATAGGATTGGTCAGCCTTTTTGTTGATCAATGTCGCAAAGCTTTTTCCCACGGTGAGTGGTGGAGTTGCCGAAAGAGTCGGAGACTGCCTACAGAGAAATTTGATTGTTGCTGTTAGGGCTGTACACGATCTGAATTAAGTCGAGTTCTTAGTTTTTAGAGTTTGGTTTGATATTGTTTATAATAGTGAACTGAATTAAACACGAGCTTAAAATTAAGGTGTTTAAAATCGTTAGCTAATAATTCGGTTACATTTACTGTTAGTTCATTTGTTTAACTGTTTATGAATATTTTTGTAAGACTTAGATCGATACACACGCATGCACGCGATTGCACAAGAACATAAGATTTACGTGGTTTCCCAAAATTGAGTACGTCCACGGGAGAGAGACGGCATTTTGTTTTATTATTCTCAACTACAATACATCACTAGGGTTTATAACAATATATATAGGTACCCTAGTCCGTATCATGGGGGACTCCGTTCCGCGCCGCTCCGTTGGTCGCTCCGCTTCCCTCACTCATCCGCGCTCCACTCGCTTGCCTGGCCTTCTACTAGTATCTCTCATACACCCTATATGAGCCACATATTCCAACAATTTTTATATTATTTTTTAATATTTTATATAAATAAATAAGTTCGTTCACTTTGTGAATTCAATTATTTGTTCGTTTGTTCGATTATTCGATTATTCGTGAACATAAACATTTGTTTATTCAAAAAACATTTAAAAATAAAAATTAACATATAAAAATGTATATCATTCCCAAATAAAAGTTATATTTGCATGTTTACTGGTTTTTACATATACAATCACAAATTTAAAGTACAAGAATCTTCAATGTCATCCATGTAATAGGAATTCCCACTACCAACCTATCTGATTAATCATTCATCTCATCAGTACAGAAAAATAAATTTTCTTCATTTATTTCTTTAGCTTCTTATTTCTCTTCAATTTTAGCCCCACAAATTACATATTGTTGGATAGCTTGTGGAAAGCTGTTACAAAAAAACAACAGCAACACAAACATTAAAACAAAACTAAAGAAAGCAGGCTAAAAAAGGCAATCCATTTCATGTGCACAATAGAGTAGTGTAGCAAACAACAAAGCCACAACACACTGCAAGCCATAGCAAGACCCACTAGATCACCACAGCAAAGCAGTAACAACACATCACAAAGCAAAAGAAAATAGGAAAAAGAAATGCAAATCGAGTGCAAAAAACCAAAGAGAAATTTCACCAAACACTTAGCATGCATGTCCAAAGCCAAAAATTGTCAGCCGTGACACATTATTCAGCTGTTGCCAGTAGCAACCACCATTATCGTCCTTGTATGAGGCAGAATCGTTTGAAGAAAGGGATCTTTGAGCATCCCAGTGCTAATGCCAGATCTCCGATTTGAGGATGGCAATCCAGTGGAGGCGATCGCACAATTGCGAAGGACGGTCGACGGAGGGACAACCACCAGCTAACAATCAAACCCGTAGCAGGAAGATAACGCAATTATCGTAACAGTCAGCAACATATCTTTTCAGTGTCATAGGATCGACATCAGAGCCGTATGAGGCAGATGCAATTGGGAATAAAAATTTTTTGTTCACGAACAATCCAACTTTCAAATGAATAATTATAAATAATCTTTTACAAGCTAAACGCGAGCTTGTTTATGAATGTTATATTCATTTACAACCCTAGTTGTTATCATAGCTTTAGCACATACAGTTTTGTAAACACAAAGTCAAGTATATAGGGTATTGTAGTATGGTAGTACTCGTAAATGGGGGAAATACAGAAAGACAAAGAACATGGGGATATTTGTGCATGGTATATGAGTATACGAGAAAAAAAAATGTAGAACTGGGTATATGAGTATATGTGATATTTTGCATGTAACTGTATTTTAGGGTCAAGCCAAAGTGTAAGTTGTCTGTGTGTCATAATATTATTCGCTTTAGGTTTACCACATTGACTCACATGACTCTAAAATGTATTTTGATAATTCTGGGCTTACTCCCCCATAGAAACCTACTTGGCTTTTCCGCTTTCTTCGATGTAGGACAATTTTTCAGCATCGCAGTCGTCAAAGGAAATTTTGTCACATTAAGAGGTGCAATTGTGTCATGTTGCCACAATCCTCATATATGATTGGTGAAGCTAGGCGGGGCAGCCGCTGGGCTATGGCAATACCAAGTGTTGCGGCCAAGATTGGTTTTGTGTTCTATTTTTATTCGTTCAATTCGTTTTAATTGTTGGATCCCATTTGAGGTGTTTAAGATTGTTATAATGATGTTTTAATCCCTGCTTGAGTATTATATAATCATAAATGATTTGATATGACATGTTTTAGGCTTATGAGCTAAAATATGCATGTGAGCACTTTTTGGATCGAGGCATAGTTGGCTTGTATTATTGGCTATATCTATGTTTGTATCTGTCGTGCTGTTGGGTATGGCCTTTGAGCCTATGATGTTGTGAAAGGTTAGTTTGAATAGGTGGCACTTGAAGCCCATATCCTGTGTAGTACATGTGGGATGTGCTTTTTATAGTCTAAGGCTTGAGCTGGAGTATTGGAAGAACGTGTTTGTGATAGGTTAAGACTTCGGTTGAGGATTATGCTTGAAGTCTATTATTAAATGTAATGCCTATCAATTTTATCTTTTGGAGAAAGTACAAAGTTACCTTTGATGTATGAATATGATGTATGAATATGTGAGACAATAGCCCTTGTGAAAAAGTACTAATTACCAACCTCGACTATTCGACACAAGAAGTTATTTACTTGATTCCAAAATTTATAAAATTTGAAAATAAGATACTACATAACATTAATTAATAGAAACTCACTCCTAATAAAAACTTTGATAAAAATATAGAAAACTAAAAAGTAATTAATAAAATATAAATTAATTACAGCGTATATATTTGTTTGCGGTCACTGATCAGTCATTTCTTTGCTTGGATTTTCTGGTGTAACGAAATAAGGTTATCTTTCGTGGCCGGGGTATCACGGTCGAGCACCACAGACACGAGTAAGACTAACATCCATATCCCACTCCACTCCAGTATGCGTCATTCCTTACGTTATTGCTGACATCCATATGACCGGGCTAGGCCGCGGGAGCTAGCTACGTCCTTAATTTCTACTAATATATTCCTGTCCACTTGTTGTAAAAAACATCCAAAATCGTCACATATCTCATCCTGGTACTGCTTATTGCTTATTTCTTATAAAAACAAAACCTATTTCATTTAAATTAATTTCAAATTTTAAATTTGGACCGATTATTAAATTTTGGTTTTTATATGTGCCGAGTCCTCCCCCGAGTAATATTTAAATAAGATTGTGTATTTTTAATTTTCAATTTTTTCTATATAATGATCGAGCAGCAAAGTCGCCATAGCCAGATAGCCTGATAGCCTGATAACCATAGTCATGGCCATGGTGGAAGCAGTGGTTCTGTACCCATCACCGGCCATGGGGCACCTCATCTCCATGGTGGAGCTCGGAAAGCTCCTCCTAGCTCAACGCCCCTCCCTCTCCGTCCACATCCTCATCACCACCCCTCCCTACAACACCGGCAAAACCTCCCCTTACATGACCCACGTGGCAACCACCGTCCCGGCCATCACCTTCCACCACCTCCCGCAGGTATCCTCCTCCACCCACGACCTCAACCCCACCGCCTCCGTCCACCATGAGGCCCTCGCCTTCCACCTCCTCAGCCTCCAGAACCCCGCCGTCGTCGACGTCCTACGCTCCATCTCCCACACCCGCTCCGTCCGCGCCTTGGTCATGGACTTCTTCTGCTGCGCCGCCCTCTCCGTCGCCAACGAGCTTCACATCCCTGGCTACTTCTTCATGACCTCCGGCGCCGCTACCCTCGCCCTCCTCCTCTACCTCCCTAAAATTCACCGCACCACAACCAAGAGCTTGAAGGACCTCAACGCCGATCTGGATATCCCTGGCCTTCCACCCATCCCGCCCACCGACACCATCAAGCCCATTCTCGACCGCACCGACAAGGCCTACGAGGACTTCCTCACGTCGGGTGTCGAGATGGGACGATCGGAAGGATTGATTGTGAACACGTTCGACCTCCTGGAGTCTCGGGTAATCAAAGCCATATCGGAGGGGCTCTTTGCCTCTGAGGACCGCCCCGCTCCCGCACCTCCTATTTTCTGCGTCGGACCCATGATCGCCGACGACACGGACAGTCTCCGGCGAGAAGGAAGCAGCGAGTGCATCAGATGGCTCGACTCGCAGCCGAGTCGAAGCGTTGTGTTCTTGTGTTTTGGGAGCATGGGGTTGTTCTCGGCGGAGCAATTGAGGGAGATAGCACTGGGGTTGGAGAAGAGTGGTCAGAGGTTCCTGTGGGTGGTGCGTAGTCCACCCACCACGGACGACCAGAGCAGGCGATTTTTAGCGCCTCCGGAGCCCGACCTGGAGGCTCTGCTTCCGGAGGGGTTCGTGGATCGGACGCAGGGGAGGGGCCTGGTAGTGAAGACGTGGGCACCGCAGGTGGCGGTGCTGAGTCACGGGTCGGTGGGAGGGTTCGTGACTCACTGCGGCTGGAACTCGGTGCTGGAGGCGGTGTGCGCGGGCGTGCCCATGGTGGCGTGGCCGCTCTACGCCGAGCAGAGGCTCAACAGGGTGATGTTGGTGAGGGAAATGAAGCTGGCGCTTTGGATGACCGAGTCAGACCCAGAGGGGCTCGTGAGGGCGGAAGAGGTGGAGAGGCGAGTTCGGGAGTTGATGGAGTCGGAGGAGGGGGAGGCCATCAGGGAAAGGGTATTGGCGATGAAGGACGCGGCGAAGGCGGCTGCGAGCGGCGGCGGGTCATCTCGGGTCGCGTTGTCTAGGTTCATTGAGTCGTGGACGTTGGGAGGGCACTAGTGAGAGCCTGAGACCGTGGTTATTGGTCGGGCATGCCAGTCTACTTCTCATTTGGACCATAGAAGCGAAAAAATAAGAGCTTGTTTTACTTGTTTTCTCTCTTCGTTTTCTTGAGCTTGAGTATTGAAAACTAGGAGTGATGGAACCGAATTCAATGTACCGATTAAAGTTGATTTTTAAAATTATATTAGTTTATTTAATTTTTATTTTTTATAATTGATGTTATTGATTTGGTTTATGATTTTGAGGATTTGGTTAACTGAACCGATCGAACAAACATTACCATTCTAAGACGCGTCAAGACTTTTTACTTTTTAATTTTCACGCATTCCTTAGTTTTGTACTTTCTCAAAGTAGAAAGGTCAAAGGTTGACATTTCCAATTTATAATTTTCACTTATTCCTGTTGGATCTACTTGTAGAGTTATAAATTTGACCAATTGGTGATAATGTTTAAGAATTAAAATGAATGTATTTTTTTGTTTGACGTTAAAATTCAAAAAATCGATTCAAACCGATGAATCGAATTGAATTTTTATGCACCGAACTAAATCAAAACCGATGGTTTTTAACATCTACCAGGTGGGTTTTAGTTTGAATTTTTTTCAAACCTGAAATGACATTAGTTTGCTTTAAAAATTATATACAAACCGATCGATGTTTACCCCTATTGAAAATATAAAATTTTAAATAATAAAATATTATTTTTATTTTGTAGAAATTAAAAAGTAAAAATAAGTATTTTTAATTTTCAAAAACGAAAATAGAAAATTTTTCCTTAAGAAAAAATCAATTGTGTATTATTTCATAAAATTTTCCCTTAAGAAAATTTTCTCAAAGCGTATTTGGCAATTACTCAACATGTGTGTGTATTGTGCATAAATTATCTTGGGCCCAGCAACCACGTTTTCATCCATCCACTGTAGGCTATATTTTCCACGTTTTCTTGTTGGAAAGTTGAGCTTACTCAGATGCGGTCACATTTCTTTGTGTGGGTTTTTTGGTCCGAACGAAATAAGGTTATCTTTTATGGCAGGGGGATTTGTCGATATTGCTGTAACATGTGGCTCATATATGATGTATGAGAGATACTAGCGGGAGGCAGTCAAGTGAGTAGAGCGGCGTGGAGTGAGGGAGTGAAGCAAATCAGTGCTTGGATGGTTGGTGACGGCCTTCTTTCTATTGAGCCGGAGGCCTAAGAGGTTTGGGGGGTGACGGGGGCGGAGCCCCCAGGCCTATTGATGTCACAGCCCCCCGCGTTAAGGGCTTGTGACATTAGGAGAATTAATAGGACAGCTATATATATATATATATATACACACACACACTTATTGATGTAAATTCTAGTTGATGTAATTTTCAAGAGAATAATATAACAGACTCGCCGCCGCTCCCGTGGACGTATTCGGTATTGGGGAACATGTAAATCTTGTGTCCTTGTGCAAATCGTGTGTGTATGTGGCGTCGATCTACTTTTCAGATATTAGTTTCGAGTGGTAGCAGTTTGGTGTCACGTCCCAAGAATTTGGGATGTCTTTTGATGACACTTTTCGAATAGGAAGAAGTACTACTTATAAGAGAGGGTCAGGTTAAGCATAGATGATGCGTAACAAAAGACTTCAGATAGTTCATATCGTATGATGAATGATGATGCGTGTAGGATAATGAATGAATTACTTTTAGAATTTAGACGTGTCAACCGGTTTAAATATGAAAAGCACGTTGCAATTCGAGAAATTGACTTTAAAAAAAGAATTTGATCATTCTTACATAAACTAGTAAAGAAATAGAATTATTTCTTTGATAAATTTATGATACGACGAAATCAATTTATGCATTTTAACCGAACTTAACGAACCAAATGAATAAAGCTAAGTGACACTGAAACACCACTATCAAGGTAGGTCTGATGTTAAATGCAACTTGTAGTTGATCATGAAAGAGGACACTCCAACATTAAAAAGAAAGAAAGAATATGCGTGATTCCTTTGTCTTTGTTAACCGTCACCAGCACAATGCCCAACTTATGAATGGGCTTGGCCGCTTGGCCCTAAGACCTAGGTCCATTCTATTAATATATTACTTTCCTCTTGTTTTAAAAAAGAATAAATATTTATGTAATCGGCTCGTGTCATTTTCGCAGAATCGCAAGTGAGGGATTGGACGGCTATGATCTCTTTTCTCTTTTCCCCTCCTCCCAAAGCTAAATTGGTAGGTTGCCACGTCGTCACGATTACCCAAAGATTACCTAATCCCTGGTTATACCTAGACTTACCCTTTAAAAAAACATCATAAACAGTCACATATTCACATCAATTTTGCAAATATAATGAAAATTAACATTACAAATCAATTGTTTAGTTTTAAAAATCTATTGTTTAGTTTCACAACTATTTTGATATTACATCAATATTTATTTAAAAAATTATTATTAAATTAATTATTCACATAAAAATTTTATAAACTTATTTCATCCTGATTGCTTATAAAAAGCTTATTTCATTTAAATTAATTTTAAATTTTAAATTTGGACCAATTATTAAAGTTTAGTTTTTATATTTGAGAAACTAATATTTTTTGATTAGATGATTTCACTAGATTCAGCGGATCTATGTATTATTCTACAGTGGTCTTAGTGTGGCTGAAAAAACAATATATGCTGCGTTACAAGAATACGTGAACGAAATTAAAAATTTTTCTCTTTTTTGCTCTAACTTTCTCGGACTTGCAGTACTACATTCCCCTGCTACCCACCACCCCCACCAGATTCACCATCCGGCGATGCCACTATGGCCAAAAGGGTTGCCAATAGCCAACTGTTCAAGAGCGTTTTCAAGCTGCGTATCACTGCCGGTGATGCCATCATCGAGCACCACCCTCACCACAAAAACTATCATTGTGCCCTTCACAAGCCACGTGGCGGCACGTTTACCCACACTTCGTTTGAAAAATAATAATATTTCTCTCAAATTAAACAAAGTTAAATGAATAATTTAACACGTCGTGACACAATTAACAAGAAAAACATTAATAAAATTAAAATTCATTGACAAAGTTAAATAAATAATTTTATATATAACTAAGGTTAAATAATCTTTAAATAACCCTAACATATCAATTCATCAAAATAGAAAAAAAAAATAAAAATGCCACTCGTCCACAATCTCTTAATGAAAACATTTAATAAATTTATGCCTCCGATCACCCTCACGTCAATCCGAGTAATATTTAAATAAGAATGTGTACTTTTAATTTTCAATTTCTCTGTATAATGAGCAAATGAGCAACAATTATAATGAGCAAATGAGCCCCATAGCCATGGTAGAAGCAGTGGTTCTGTACCCATCACCGGGCATCGGCCACGTCATCTCCATGGTGGAGCTCGGAAAGCTCCTCCTAGCGCAACGCCCCTCCCTCTCCGTCCACATCCTCATCACCACCCCTCCCTACAACACCGGCAAAACCTCCCCTTACATGACCCACGTGGCAACCACCGTCCCGGCCATCACCTTCCACCACCTCCCGCAGGTATCCTCCTCCACCCACGACCTCAACCCCACCGCCTCCGTCCACCATGAGGCCCTCGCCTTCCACCTCCTCAACCTCCAGAACCCCGCCGTCTTCGACGTCCTCCGCTCCATCTCCCACACCCGCTCCGTCCGCGCCTTGGTCATGGACTTCTTCTGCTACGCTGCCCTCTCCGTCGCCAACGAGCTTCGCATCCCTGGCTACTTCCTCATGACCTCCAACGCCGCAGCCCTCGCCTTCCTCCTCTACCTCCCTAAAATTCACCGCACCACAACCAAGAGCTTGAAGGACCTCAACGCCGATCTGGATATCCCTGGCCTTCCACCCATCCCGCCCACCGACACCAACAAG
Organism: Taxillus chinensis; assembly: GCA_023512835.1. Classification (NCBI taxonomy): domain Eukaryota; kingdom Viridiplantae; phylum Streptophyta; class Magnoliopsida; order Santalales; family Loranthaceae; genus Taxillus; species Taxillus chinensis. The sequence continues at coordinate 12,506,269 of CM042092.1, forward strand.
CCCATTCTCGACCGCACCGACAAGGCCTACGAGGGCTTCCTCACGTCGGCTGTCGAGATGGGACGATCGGAAGGATTGCTTGTGAACACGTTCGATCTGCTGGAGTCTCGGGTCATCAAAGCCATATCGGAGGGGCTCTTTGCCTCTGAGGACCGCCCCGCTCCCGCACCTCCTATTTTCTGCGTCGGACCCATGATCGCCGACGACACGGACAGTCTCCGGCGAGAAGGAAGCAGCGAGTGCATCAGATGGCTCGACTCGCAGCCGAGTCGAAGCGTTGTGTTCTTGTGTTTTGGGAGCATGGGGTTGTTCTCGGCGGAGCAATTGAGGGAGATAGCACTGGGGTTGGAGAAGAGTGGTCAGAGGTTCCTGTGGGTGGTGCGTAGTCCACCCACCACGGACGACCAGAGCAGGCGATTTTTAGCGCCTCCGGAGCCCGACCTGGAGGCTCTGCTTCCGGAGGGGTTCGTGGATCGGACGCAGGGGAGGGGCCTGGTAGTGAAGACGTGGGCACCGCAGGTGGCGGTGCTGAGTCACGGGTCGGTGGGAGGGTTCGTGACCCACTGCGGCTGGAACTCGGTGCTGGAGGCGGTGTGCGCGGGCGTGCCCATGGTGGCGTGGCCGCTCTACGCCGAGCAGAGGCTCAACAGGGTGATGTTGGTGAGGGAAATGAAGCTGGCGCTTTGGATGACCGAGTCAGACCCGGAGGGGCTCGTGAGGGCGGAAGAGGTGGAGAGGCGAGTTAGGGAGTTGATGGAGTCGGAGGAGGGGGAGGCCATCAGGGAAAGGGTATTGGCGATGAAGGAGGCGGCGAAGGCGGCGGCGAGCGACGGCGGGTCATCTCGGGTCGCGTTGTCTAGGTTCATTGAGTCGTGGTGGTCGGGAGAGCACTAGTGAGAGTGTGAGACCGTGGTTATTGGTCGGGCATGCCAGTCTACTTGTCACGTAGCATTCCTTAAAAGCACTTGTACCATAGAAGTGAGAGTCTATCTTTGTAAAATCCCAAATAACAGACTCAACAACAAACTTGTTTGATGTTTTATCCAAATTTGTTGATCGTGTTGTACGAACTGGCACGGCTTGATTTCACTGCTCCACCGTCGACGGCCAATCAGCCATAGCCATAGTTGTCTGACCATCTTCATCATCAATCTTGGGCAGCCTCGCATGACCACAACATTGTTCCACTCGATTGAGTCCTGTCACCGCCAGAATCACACCTCAAGACGCCCCCATCAATAACCTAATGAACCCCTCAAATCACTTTTGAACCTCTTACAGTTGGGCAACGAAAAAATGATCAATCAATTGATAGATCGATTGCATAAACATAAAGCAGCAATCTGGCCTTCTTTAGATAAGATTGGTTTTAAGGATCTCAAGAACGACTTGATGACCTATAATTTTTTGAAAATGTCTTTTGAGGACCATCCATCAAAACAATATATTTGAAGAAGATATTGATAAGAGAACCATCCATTACACAAATCTAAAAGCTTTAGTGCTCGGGAGAGCATAAAGAATAAAATATTATAAGAAAATAAATCACAAACCGCAATGTACACGTATGAAAGAAAAAAGTATTTCAAAAATAAATAATATGCCAAGATTGCTTTCAAAGCGATTTTGGCGTATGGAAGATGCATATTCAGAATCACAAGAAATTAACTTTAATAATTTTGTGAATGAATTAGATTATATTTCTATTGATAAAAATTCTTTTATTTTAAATTAACTTTAATAATGTTGTAAATGAATTACATTGTCTCCTTAGATAATGTAATTGTTCTAAGGAAAAACAAGGGACAACGTAATTGTTCTATGAAAAAACAAGATTCTAAATATATGAATATTATTCTTGCATATTAATGTCCTGAGCTACTCAAAATTATGTTTTAGAACGATTAGATAAAATAACAAAGGATAAAAAAATATTATTATCTCGCAATTCAAATACAAGAAATCAAGAACTTTGAAATAAAGAAATTTAAAAGGGAAAAAAAGGCTATTGAACCTTATAACTTTAAAGAGATCCTCAATAGAATCATACGACATAAAATTTTTGTAAGAATTTCAACTATTACAGAATTATATCAAGAAGTTCAAACTCTCAAAATAAATATTAAAGAACTCAAAGATCTCTTTGAAATTCTAAAAGAGAATCAAAACATTTCCTGCTAAATCAATTCATGTTGAAGCAAAACTTTTCTAGGTATTTTAAGAACTTCAAAATGGAATTGATTTCATGAAGGACTACTTTCAACTTCATATTATACGAGAAAATCAGTAAATATTACTATCGCTAATAATAGGGTTGTAAAAATCAAATATTATTTATCAAAAGCATTCATCTATAACAATAATGTTTTTATTGAAACAGATTTTATCCTAGTAAAGGATTTAAGTTACTTGATTATTCTAGAAATACTTTTATTTAGAAAGTTATATCCACTTGCAATTGCAAATGAAATATTATCGACTCAACTACAAGTACATATCTTTATTTCATTTCCTCCAAAAAAAAAAAAAAATTACATGAAAATGTTACATTTGAACTCTCCTCAGCAAGAATATCAAGTTCTTATAATGTTCTGATAAAATACAAGTGAGATGTAGGATTAAAACTTCTTACCAGTATTCATCCTTTCCATCAGCAATGGAGCGTTGGGAAGAATCATGACAAAAGATCTGACGCCGTTTAAGATTAACCTTTAGCATGATATAATGACTAAGAATATGAGCTGGAATAAGAACAAAGTCCAAATTAGTCCATGCCTTAAATGGAGCTACGCTGCCTGCGATAAGGATACTGACAACATCTGGAGTTAGAAGATGACTATCTAGAATAATTAATTGCTAGCACTTCACTCTTCTAATACAACGAATAAATCCTCGGATACTTGCTCACAACACCTCATAGTGCAAACATAAAATTATCAATGTCATTTTGTCTAGCAATTCTACGCAAACACCCAAAGTGTTATCTCTTTTGGAAATAGGGAAACACTGGTTGAAGTTAATAAAGCCTTGATGCTTTCCATTCCAGCTTCAAGTTTATTAACCATTGCAACTAAGAAATCCACCTTCTAATCAGGGCTTGCAGTAGTTGTCTTTAATTCACTCAGCAAATTGTTCATCCGGAGCAGAGACTTTGCGTTGAACAACCACAACATTTTGACCAGTAAGTATCTTCTGAACTTGAATAACGATCTAGTCATTTTTGACTTGGGTGATAGCCATTTCATGAGCCTTGAACTGCTCTTCTATAAATTTAAAAACCAAGAACCAAACAAGGCAAGTTACCTTATATGTCTTAACCATATTTTTTTGGTCTTGGCATATTACAAAAGAGATTCTTTTAAGAAAAAAAACAATAGAAATACAACTTCATGTTTACATACCATAAACAAATAACTACGCCTAGGCAAATAACAATTTGATTTTTCAACAGCCATTGGAACCTCATATTCACGAGCATCATGCAGCCTATGGTCTAGCAACAATCTCCACTGCCTGTGGACCGGAACCTTGAATATCATGAACCCACAATGGATTAAATAATGAATCATGAAAACTTGATCATGGCCATCATCATTGTTGAAAACAAAAATTGAAATTAATGAGAATTTGGAACCAGTGGCCTACAGAACCTAATACGGCAAAAACTAGTACGAGAGCGTGTAGACACCGACTGAGACGATGCAGGCCATTAGGCCAAACCTATTTTCAACGCCATTGACACTGTCACATTTTGGTCATATCCCTCTCAGTCTTATTGTTTGGTGTTTTGGAAAGCTAACGGTTTGCCTTATCGTTTGACATTTTGGAAATCCAACACATATCCCTGCCACGCTTTAAATTCAATCTGTCGAGATATATGTGAAATTGTGAGACTTATATATATATATACTCTCTCTCTCTCTCTCTCTCTCTCTCTCTCTCTCTCCATATATATATATATATGAAATTGTGAAATTGTCAATACAAACACCATTCGCTAGCTGACGACCCGCCACCAATTCTTGAGTTCGGAGCTCCACTGCCAGCACCAGCAACACGCCGTAGAAGATCGCCAACACCCGGAGGGTTGCAAGCGTGCATCCCTAAGATGTTTGCTGTACCATCCAGCCAAGCAAACGGTAGGAGCGACCCACCGACAGAAGGGAACGTTGGCCATGGGCCCCATGATATGGGTGACCATGAGGTACCAGCGGCTGCCCCAGAACTGCAGGAGCCAGTTGGAAAGGTAGGAGCTGTGGAACTGAGGCTAGTTTGCTCTATGTCCATCTGCAGTCTGCACACTCGGCCAGGCTCTCGGGCCAGGTCCATTGATTATATACATAATTTGGACATCACCCATGTTCCATCTGCAGTCGACAACGCGAATTCATTGTAAATCACCTACCAACTCGTCCCGACGTCGCCCACCACCCTCGATCCAAACTCGCCCTCGCGCAAGTGGCCGATATATATATAAGGGAGTGTTTTTTTAATAATGTTTATGGGAAAGTTAGTGTTGATGGAAGTAAACAAAACAATAATAAGTTTTGTTTAAATACGCATCGTTTTTAATCCGAACAAATCAGACACCAATTCATTCTACTTAGTGTGTGTGTGTTCTGAATTGGTTGAATCTCCTTAAAACATTTTGAAACATGGAGGGTGTCAGGGTGCCATTTCAGACACCAATTCATTCTACCTAATTTATTGATTGGGATCGGAGCAGGATCAATAAAACATTGTGCGCAAGAGTCCCACTTGGTTGCTATTAAAATTTCAAGCTCCATTATCATGCACGTCACCTTTCATGCGTTGGTCATAAGTTATCCACATATTCTATTCATTTATTCAGTGCAGAATCATTTATTCTGTACATGTAAAAGCTTTATAATCACGGGAACACTCGAACAGTGTGTGCGTGTGTGTGTGGGTGGGGGTGGTGAGGACAAAAACTACAAAGTAAATAATGCATAACATTAACACAAGGAGAGAGGCTCCGCACCCTACGAGACAAAAGCGTATCGAATGACGACGACGCATCAAGAGGTGTGTGCCAATCCAAAACACGACATTAATTAAGCCCGCCCGTGACCTTTTGCTGTCTCACTTCCTTCGCATATAATGAACACGTCAAGACAAACATCATCCACCCAAGCTTTCGAATACCTTGATTAATAATTGGGATATTCACACCACGTCAACTATCTTATTATTTGGTCACCCCGTATTCAAAATGAGCATGATCATGATGAATGTCCGATTCAACCTATTTCCAAATGAAGCTCTCCAACTTTCACCAGTGAGTCAGTGACTGATCTAGTTTTACAAGCGATGGCATTGAAACTGACTAATCTAGTTAATTATAAAGGCTTGTAAATATATGGATCATTTCAAACAGGGGGGGAAAACGTATAAATAATTTTTTATTTGATAATTAAGCCTCTTTTTCTTTTTTACCCACGGGCCACGATAACACTGAAAATCTTACAATGCGAAAGGGATTAGTTTAGTTTCTGAGAAGCACATCAAACAAGTTCATCAATTAGATGAATGGTTGCTCATTTCTTGGACCTAGAAACCCTCTTACTCAAAACCAAAAAACAAAGCACGCGATACAGTATGAAGAACCCAAAAAGCACATACACATTAATCCACCGCTGTTCCTCCTTTAATCCCCGGTTCCGCAGCACGTCGCCGCCGGTCACCATGCAGGTCTCGTTTTCCCGGTACCACAGCATACAAATGGTGTCCAAGCACGCGTACTCATTCAGCAGCAGCGCATCCAGCGCGTACTTGTACATGGACATGTAGTGCATGCCCAGCCAGTACTTGGGCAGGCTCTCCTTAGAGATGAAGTAGCCGGAGAACAAGAAAAACGCCGCCAGCAACGCCGCCACGAGGGACGTCCCAGCGATGTAGTTGGGCGCGAGGGCGCTCAAGCACAGCACCAGCGAGTTGGCCATGAGCACTATCGCCCAAATCACCAGCACAAAATACCCGAACGCCTGCCACGTGGCGCAGAGGCCGACCAGGAAGTAGACGGAGACGGAGTAAATGACGGCGATGAGGAGCAAGTAGGGAAGGAAAACAATTGTGTTGGCGACGAGATAGGAGGAGAGGCGGTAGAGGCCGCCGGACACTTCCCAGAGGACGATCGGCCTCTCGCCCACAAAAATGACGAGCGTGTCGGTGGTGGAGGTGAGCAAGAATGTTAGTGTGAAGGCGAAGAGCCCGAATCGCTTCTCCATCCCTTGCTTGTCGTAGCCGATGTTGATGTACATGGTGCCCAGAACCAGGCCGACGACGAGGGCCTCCAGGGTGTTGATCACAAGCAGCTGCTTCGTTCTGTATATGATCTTCCAGAACCTTCCCGACAGTGCCCAGATTTCGTGCCCCCTGGAGCTCCTGTACTCTATCACGTCCCTGGATGACGACACCGACACGTCGTCACTTTCCCCAGCGGAGACCGAAACGGTCGAGACGTTACATGTGCCTGCGGACTCGGGGGTGGTCGTGGTCCGGTCGCTGAGCTGGACGAGTATTTCCATGGCGTATTCGAGGGAGTTGAGCTGGGGAGGGACGCGGAAGCCACGCGCCTCCAGAAACGCGTGGAACGAGTGGAGGGTACCGTGATAGACGACGCTTCCCTTAGAGAGGAGCAGAAGCTGGTCGATCGCGGATAGGATCTTGTAGCTGGGCTGGTGGATGGACAGGACGACGGTGCGCCCACGCGCCGCCGCTACCGATTGAAGGATCTGCACGACGTGGAAGGCCGAGGCGCTGTCGAGGCCGGAGGTGGGTTCGTCGAGGAGGAGCACCGCCGGGTCGCGGAGTAGGCTGAGCCCGATCGACACGCGCCTCCGTTCGCCTCCGGAGAGACCGCTCTTCATGCGCGTGTGGGCCACGTGCGCGAGGCGGAGCTCGTCGAGAAGCGCCTCCACGGTGACGCCGGCGCCGGAGCTCGGTCGGAGGAGGGAGGCGGCGAATGCGAAGGTCTCGGAGACGGTGAGCTGGGGGAGGCACGCGTCGTGTTGGGGGACGTAGGCGGAGAGCTTCCGGTAGGAACCGCGGCGGAGGGGGGTGGAATTGATGAGGAGGGAGCCGCTGGTGGGCGACGTCCGGGCGGCGAGGATGTCGAGGAGAGTAGACTTTCCGGCGCCGCTGGGACCCACAATGGCTAAAACTTGGGACGGATACGCCGTGACGGTAACTTCACGGAGGATGTCGGTTGGGGAGCTGCCGCAGCCTCCGCCTCCGCCTCCACATGGATTGAAGGCGGCGGCAGTGGCTTTAGTGTAGGAGATTGACGAGGCAGTTAATCTGTAGGTTTTAGGAAGCTGCGGCGACGGTGGCGGCGAGGACTGCGGTGTGATTTCATTTTCCATGGCGGGGATGGGAAGAAATGGGATTGTGGTGATCACTAGTTTCTATTTTCCATGTAAGGAAGGAAGGTAGTTTTCATCAGTGGGTGTGTTGGGGGTGGGTGCATTGCCGAAAAAGGGTACGATGTTTAGAGAAATAAACAAGTTTAGGGGTTGCCCCCGATAGGAGATGTCGCAATTATTAAATGCAAATAAAAGGCTTCACATGGACATTGCCATTGCTTAATCATAATTTTATGAAAAATTCTATGCGTTATTATAGTTTTTTTTAAAATTTTTATTAAAATAATATTATATTAATAACTAAATTTTTATTAAAAAGACATCATTTTAATTAAAAAAACAAGGAAACTATAAGTAATATTATTCTAATTTCATGTCTTTCAAACTCCACCCTTTCTCAAATCAAATTTTCCCCTGTAGTGCTACTGAACTTGTCCTCAGATGAGTGGTTAGTTGCATAAAAATTCATTCACAATTACTATATAAAACCCTTTTAAAGGGTTATTATTTACCCGATAGGTGAACAGTCATAGTTAAGAAGTGATCTAATATTGTACCATTTGGACTCTTACCCTCGCTTGTTTAATATGAAAAAGCTATAGAAAACTCTTTTGAGTATATAAAAAGTATATAAATTTTTTCCCCACTGTTTACCTATAAAAAGTATATAACATGAAATCTGTACAGTAAAGAAAAAATGCCATTCAAAAGTGTGATGTTTTTTTATACCAAATCATTGGAAAATCATATGAAAAATAAATAGTATCATAGAATTTCAATTCTATCATTTAAAAAGGGTATTAATTAATGAAAAAATAAAATAATAAATTTATAATAAACATAAATTATGTAAAAATTATTTTATACCTTTTTTATTTTTTTTATCTTAATCAAACACCTTATAGAAAAAAAATCCATCCTATTTCTTTTCACCTTTTTTCTTTCAACCTCTTCTCTACCTATTTTTTTTCCACCTTAATTCTATATTTAGCCAGGCAGAGGGTTAGCATGATTGAATCCAACTCACTTTAAACCTTCTCTACTCTCCTAACACTAAACTAAAGGGTGATAGCACTTATACTTGTTCTTGTCCTTTTCTTTTCTTTTTTTAAGTCTTTTTTAAAAGGATGACTTCATTACAAGTTTTGAGAAAAGATGATTTATATCTCATTTAATATCTAAAACTATCCCACTTTACAATACTTTCAACAGCTTGAATTATATTTTTATTTGATTGTAATTTCGTTAGAATATTTCATTAAATTTAAATAGTTAAATCAAAATTTAACTATTGAGATTAAAAATATAGCATCATATAATGCTTAAACATTCAATAAAATACAAATATGAAAATTTAAGTGAGATGGCTCTTAGAACCCCACGCACTTAAATTGTTCGTAAGGTGTGAATTTTAGGAATATATCTTAAGCTAGAATTCACAAACTAATTATCATGGTAGCATGCCCTAAATAATTATTTTGGTTAGCCAATGCTAGAAATGATGAGGGCGGGGGTTGTTTGGCGAGGGGGAGGTGTTGGGTGGAAGTTAATCAAATTGGTGGTATGCAAATGCGACCTTATTATTATTATTATTATTATCTCAATATCTAATGTTTATTATTACCCTTCCATGTGAAAAGATAGTCTATAGATCTGAAATGCAACGTCCTAAGCGTCGCAATCTGCGAAATTTCATCACCTAGCTACCATCAAATAATTCGTAAACCTCATTATATATATATATGCGCCATAAGACCAAGGATGTGGCTGCCTTTGGACTACCGCCAACATACAACCATGTTAAGATTATTTAGTCTAATGCCAAACCACTCAAACAGGTCACGAAGCATTGATTGCACCGCAGATAAAAAGCATGATTAGCCTAGCTAGGATAAATCAGTCGGCCTAACAGGGTGCCCCTTGTTCAATAATCTACTAATAATATATCAGTCAGCCTAACCACCGGAACCACGATATCTACATTATTGTACGGTAAAGTAATGAAAATTACATAATTTTGGCTTCTTTTAATATCAAAGCTGTACTATTTTAAAATATAATTTTCTTTTAAAAATACTAAAATTACATAATTTTATTCTACTTTCATACGATAACGGTAGATGATTCAAACTCTAACCAGCCCTCGTGGATAGAAAGGCCCCATTTTTCAAATGAACTACATTATAAATGAGAGAGGTTTATGTTAGTATAGATTGAACTGGGATAGCAACGAGTTAGATTAGAATTGGATAGTGAGTGATTCAAAATTATTATGAGTGTTCGGATCAAAATATCATAAAAACAATAAATATGATAGATAAAATGAATATTTTAGAATAGAAAATATTTTTTAAAAAAATCAGGATGAAACGATTAATAAAAGAAAACTGTTAAAGTCAAAATCACCAGTACAGCCTCGAAGTCAAAACTCACGAGCTTCATCCATTATGGACGAATGGAATGGAACCTCTCACCCTCTCTTTTTGCGAATCCGTGATGAGTGGCGTCAAAAAAAAGTGTAGCGCGCTTAGCAACAACTTATTTTATTAAAGAAACTAAGATGACAAAAACAAATACTTAATTTATTTCGGTTGTTCACTCCGATTGCCCAAATATTTTGATTTATAAATATTTTTTAAAATATATTAAATAAACAATGAAAACAACAACATAATAAAAGGATAGAAACTAACATGTAACTGTAAAAATGCAAATTCATTTGTTTTAATTCCATGTATGTAATATGTTGTCTATGTCCAGGAGCGATGTATAATTATTTAACTATATAACAAAAACCACCCAAAATTACACGTAACTAACACTACAAGAAAAACATTTAAGCGGTTGAGTGTCAATAAGTGATACATCATATCATCGCAATATAAAAGCATAGTAGAAACTTTAATATCTTTCACTAATAACATTTAATTAGGTAAAAAAATAACAATACACTAGGTCCCAGATTAATCAACTATTAACAATAACAATACAAAAAGTCTTTGCCTCAAATATAAGAATTTAATCTCTCTCACCCTTCTTGAATTTTTATATAATTACAACCACGAAACAATAAGAAAAACTCACTTATCTGAATTCTTCATCTAATAAAAAAATATAAAACTAGATAATAATTAAGTAAGCATTGTGGTTATTATTTATCATGGTAAAATAAATAATTAAAAACGTTTATGAAGAATAAAAATTTGGGTAGGGAATAAGTTTATCAGCATAAATTTATAATTATTATAGTCATTTTGTAGGCTATCTATGTTATTAAGTCTGGATTTCAACTTGTGCGGTAGTTATTTGTTGGGAAATTGTGTTTACATCGGAAAAAAAATGAGAACTCAAGAAGCTTATATGGTGAGTCAGGCCCAAAATGTCACAATCCGTTTTAAAACCATGCGGCCAATGTGGCGAGCCCAAAGCGGACAATATTATGACATATGGGTGGCCCTGCGCCTTGGCCCGATTCTAACAAATTGGTATCGAGTCTGGTTGTCTCTATCGGTGTTCCATTATATCGAAACTCTTCTTGGTGTAGTCTGTGGGTGAGTGGCGTGTTCCATAGTATGCGGTGGTATCGATTTCGAATACAAATCTTTGTCTTCATGTGATCGAATATGTCCGCTCTCAATCGGAATGTACATTGAGGGGGAGCTCCCATGACGGCACACATGGTGGCAGCTCATTAGTTGCATAGGTGCGTCTCTAGCCTATCTTGTAATTCGATATGTGACAAGAGGGAGATTGTTGGAAATTGTGTCCCACATCGGAAGAAAAAGGAGAAGTCAAGAAGCTTATATGGTGAGGTAGGCCCAAAACGTCACAACGCGTTTTAAAGCCGTGCGGAACAATGTGGCGAGCCCAAAGCAGACAATATTGTGACATGCAGGTGGGCTGCGCCTTGACCAGATCCTAACATTATTCACCTTGCGAGAGAAAAATGATTTAAGTAAGCCTCATCATTTAAGGCATATTCCCTCATCGGGGGAATATTTTAAGTTTTTCATTAGTTTGTATAAATATGACTAAATTCCCTATTCATCGCCAAGTTTTCAACAAGTAATATAGTCACTACACTAAACTGTTGGCACGTTTGAATTCTCCATTATATCTATACACTAACTGTCTCGGAGCCTTCCCCTGTGCACTAAGTACACTTTTACAATCCTTAATACAAGTAACACTACCACCAATTTGGGTAGCGCATACTAGGAGACATCCCCAATGCAAGGGGTATGACATATTCACCCATTTGATTTCATAATGACCCTCATTGTGCCTCTAGCGAGAGTGGAAGGGATGCATTCAAGACTATTTCGGACGACCCACCTTTGTTATGGGCTCTCACGTTGGGAACACGCTAACTCAATCGTGGGAGTATTTGGTGAGTTTTCAGGATACGAGTCGGATTGCTCTGATACCATTTGTCATGGGGTTAAGATTTTAAGTTATGTAACACTTAGTCACCTTGCGAGAGAATGATGATAATTAAGCATTACCCCTTAGGACACATGAAGACTGATTTTGCCCTGATTTGGGCTCATGGGAACGACTCTACTTCTTGACCTGTTTTGTGTAAGGATGACCAAATCTTCTATTCACCATCAAGTCTACAACTAGCGTCATGTTTCCCATACTAAACCGAATTGGCACGTCTGAATTCCAAAAAGGACCTATCATATCTCCCACGCCAACTATCTCATAGCCTTTTGCCGCACATCAATTACGTTTTTCACACTACTACTTATACAAGCAACACTCCAGTCAATTTGGATTGTGCTACTAGGACGATCTGATGCATAGGGCATGATATATGTTTTCCTCCTCTTTAGGGAAAAAATGATTATGTTTTAAAAAAATAATATTTTAAATATTTTGAATAGTCAATTTTATAGAAAATATAGGACCGGCTCTGAGATCTAGGAAAATCAAGACGATTATTAAGCTGGGGGTCCTTATTATCGGATAGTTGGAGTTGTCGAGTTGAATGGATCATCGGTTGCTGGAGGCCTGGATCAAGGCAAGGACAGTCGTTGGAGGCCTAAATGTCACAGATCGCCATTGCCTAAGCAGTGGGTCGGCTATGCCGTGGTAGGGCTACGAGAGCCGGGATGGAGGATCTACCTGGCTTGCAACGGGAAAGTGGGCAGGATGGTGACTCTGTGGAGAATGTTCCCGGTGTTGACAGTTGGCTGGAGTGTAACAGCGATGAAAGCATTTATGTCACGTTAGGCATGGAAGTTGGAGCGTAGGTTGTGCTAGATGAAGATGAGTGTTGTGTGTGTTGGTTGTCGGGTTAGGTCAATGAATTTACTATTAAAACTAAAAAATTTGAAATTTTATCCCAAACCTTTAAATGAAAGTATATATTTTGTAAAATATGAATAATTAATTATTCATGATTTTTAGTGATACAATCTAACTAGCTTCACCAATTTGTTTCCCTCTTAAGCAAAAATAAATTTATTTTTCACACGTATCTAAATGATATATAATATAATCTCAATCATAAAAAATACTTATATAATTATCCCATAACAGTAACATCTTAAATATTAATTTCAGTTAGAAGTTTTAGGCAATTTGAGTCAATTTCGAGAGGCTCTAGACGCAAGCCTTAGTTGTCAGCCCTCAAAGCCGCCTTAGTTGCCAGCCCTCAAAGCCCGCCGCGAGAAAATTCAATAATTTTTCTTGAAGGTGACAATTTCACATGAGTTTGTAGGTTGGACCGCAAATAGTATTGGATTGACCTTGACTTGCAATACCGTGGGATAGTCACTTACTTAACCACATCTGCACATGTGGATTGGTCTTTTTTTATAAATATAAAATAAATATATTTATTTTATATTAATGTAAGAAGTTTTCTTAGTTTTCTTTGGCGGATATCGTTTCAGCCATGCCGCTAATGCCGATATACACGCCAGGGAGGGGCAACCATGCGCTGAAGTGAGCTTCGTCGTTTGTCTCAATACGCATGTCGTTTCCATGCTGGCAGATCAAAATAAAAGTGCGGCCCAATCAGAAGTAGAAGTGACTGGACTTTCTTTCTTTCTTTCTTTCTTTTTTTTTTGGGAGGGCAGGCGTTTCAACTTCAAGTGGCAAGATCGTGGGCTACAGATTTACAGGTACAAGTATGGACACAAGGAAGGAGACCGCGGAAAGGAGGGGAAATACTTTTTTTTTTCCCTCCGTGTAAATAAGTATATGGACACAAAGAAGTATTGAACACCGTGTAAATAAATGTGAACACCGATTGATTGAAGTTTTGTCAATGACAATATGCAAATGTAAGTGAGATATCCATTTATTGAGCCTAATAAATTAGATTAAAATTTATTTTCTAATATTGCGTGGTGAATATATATATATATATATATATATATATATATATATATATATATATATAAAGGATAAGTATTCTCATCGATATAATAATAGGAATGTTGTAATCTTCATATTATTTGATCCTAAAATAAATATGGTTTTATATATACGTATATATACATACTGAAAGTATCATTTTGGATTGCCATTTTCATAGTAAAGTTTATAAAGGTTTTAATATGAAAACTCTCATGGTATAAGAGAGTATTTATATTACTTTAAATGAGACTAACCTGGGTCAATCCATCGAAATATAGGAGCTTTTCCTATTTTTCAGGAATAATAAGTTTCATTGGAACCAAAACACGAGGAAGACGTAATGATGAAATACCTGACGATTCTAAAAGCCAACAAGTACCTAAAGCTTTAACAGTTTCTCATTGTTCTTAATGAAGTGTAGATAAAAAAAGTTTCTCAAAATGAATTATAAAATCTTTAACAATCTAAAACAAGAACAGATCTCATAAAAAACATAAGATATAACAAAGACCATACATAAGAGCTAATAATTGAAGATTCAAAATCTTCAATGGAAATAAAAGTTGCAATAATGAATGAAAACATTTACCTTGGTTTCCAATCTTAATTGGAACATAAGCAAGTGGAATAAGTTATCAAAGATCTTGGTGAGATAGAAGAAACGTGAGAAGAATTAATATAGTTTGAAAGAAATAATATATGGAAATCGGTAGACAAACCCAAAGATCAACAAATAAATGAGACTAAATAGGTCTTCATAAATAAATTAGATAACAATAAAGTTATCACTAGAAACAAGGCCATATATGTTACAAAAAAGGGTATTGCCATGATTCGGGAATAAACTTTTAAAAAAATATTTTCACCGGTTATAAGTTTATAAGCCATAACAATGTTTCTGACATATGCAGCTTACAAGAAATTTAAAATGAGCAAGGTATTGGAGAGCTAATTTTTGTGATGTACGTATATATGGGCTTAACCCATTTGGTTAAAGGTATGTATATGGAACAAAAAACAATAACTCTTTATGAATTTAGTATCAAAGCACAATATCACGAGGGAGAGCCCAATTGTCTACATGGGGCTATCAGTGATAGCAATTGAGGGTTTCAAATCTTAGCCTAAGTTGTAGAAGGCTTGTGAAATTCCAACAGTGTAGTTGACGTGAGACATAGACACGATTTAGCTAGAACAAGTGGTGTCCCAACTTGAGATAGAGACATCTAAAATATATGTGAAATGAATAATGAAAAATAGAATCACCTACCTAAATTTTTTAAAATTGATCAAATCGTCAAAAATCTTCGAGCCTTCTTCATTTTCCTCCTCCTTTATATAGGTTTTCCTTTCCTTTTTATTTTTTGTCGAGTATGTATGAAATCAAACTATCTAGCATGCTTCCACCTTTCATTTTTATTTCCTATTTATTTTTTAAATCATTTTGTTATGCTTTCAACTCATTAATTCATAAAATTTATTAAAATGTTGCATGGGGTTCCAAACTCCAAATTAAACCTAATTATAGTAAAAAATAAATATATTATTGATCACATCATCATTAATATATTATCACAACCAATTGAAGACTATTTAGTGAGCTAATCCAAATACATATTTTTACACAAAATCTAAGTGTATTACTTAATTCCATATTCCCATATAGTGCAAGCTTAATACCCACAATTTGGGATGTTACAAATAATTTACAAGAAATTATATAATTTTCTAATAAAAGTAATTTTCCATGAAAAAAACGGGACATTAGTTGAAGTTCATATAAGCATTATGAAAAAAATCATTTGAAATCTTTTTGTGGTTTAGATGAATATGATGGTTTGAGATTGTGTTTAATTGCACCTAAATAATTTTCAATTAATAACATGTCTAATTCGGCTACACACAATGTCAATCATGTAGTATGGAGCTAGCTACTTTTTGAGGGGGGTTTGCCCCCCCCCCCCCCCCCCCAAATTGAGAAAAAATTGCTTTCATACTAAACTTTTTTCTATTTAATTGAAAAAATTTATATTTCAAAGTAAAAATTTGATTTTCGATTGAAAAAAATTATACTATACAACATAAATTTATCTTTATGATGAAAAAAATTGTCTCAACCAAAACAAATCCACCCTCTTGGTTTCTCAATGAAAATTTTAAATTCTGAACCCTCCCAAAGAATGACCTCCTGATTCTATCCTTGCATTCATGTTTAAATGATATGTAAATTTGTCTGGTCGATTGTCTTAGCTTTTTTTCTATGATTCATTGTACATGGGAGCTCAACGTTGAACACTCCAACATTTACAACTATAAAAACTATATAAAGTATGTAATTTATGTTTAAAAATTATTATTTAAAACTATAATTTGTATGGCCGATTCCGAGATTTAAGTGGTCTAAGGTAATTATTAAATTAGAAGCTTTTATCCATAAATTAAACTGTCATTTTTTATTTTTTTACTATAATTATATGAACAATATAAAATTTAAAAATATATATATCATTGTCGAAATTATAAATTAATTTTTGATTGTTTGCAACCGTCCGAAGTTAGGCCAAAACGAGATTAGCCTTGAAAGCCTTAATTTTAATCTAATTTTTAAGGCTAAAGACTCAGGCCTCACTTGTCTGTCCTTGACAATAACACTGACGATTAGTACCATTTAAGTTAAAATTAATAACATAAAAGCATAAAAAACTTATAAAATTATCATATAATAAGTTAGATAATTTTTAAAAATCATATAATTAATTTACCACTATTACATGTTTATCACAAATAATATAAGATAATAAATTATATTACTAATTAATTTTATTTATAATCAAATAAATGTAATATAAGTAATTAAAATTAAAATATATATATAGCTATATATATTTACCTACTATTAAAATTTTATAATTTTATATTATACATTTATATATTAATTTTAATATATATAAGTTATATATATTTAAAAAAATTGAGGGGGCCATGGACCCTGCCGCCCCCTCCCCCTAATTCCGTCCATATATATATAAAGAACAATGTTATATATTATTCATATTACTAGTAAATAATAACAACATAGTAGCGTATTAAAGTATTAAAAGAAAAAAATACAATTAAATTTTATGATAATAGTCGATTGCATTTCTTGTGGGAAAAAAGATATCATTTAATAGTTGATTATACAATTAAAATATCATTTTTTGTGGAAAAAAAAAAAAGCTCCTTTGAGTTTCACTTTGCGCGTATGGAAAAGGTTACAAAGCACAAAGGTTCCTTGCCTCCCCAATCCAAAATCAGCCTGGTGTGGAGGACCTCGAGGTGTATGTGGTCTCTTTTCTATCCCACTTTGTTTTAAATTTAATGTTGTCTTTCTAAAGCGTATACTTCGCACATCTAGGACCCAAGATAGCATTATTTTCTTACTTTTCTATTAAATATCACATTCCTTTTAAAAAGAAAATCACATGGAAGACAAAATGCAACCAAAACAACAACCCAAAAAAAAAAAAACTAAGGGTTTGTACTACCACACTCTAGTACTCTAACTCTACTGGCTTATTAGGATGGGCCCATATTTGTTAATCACCTCGTGTTTTCCATGTTCTATCATTATAAGATATGATTCATTTATTTGAATTATAAATAACATTAGTGCAAAAACAATCTCGTACCTTCAATTATTTGGTTCAATATTGTTATTAATTTTTATAGATTTATTTTTTACGGTTCAAAAAATAACCCAATCTTCTCTCCCACACGTAACAAACAAACCTTTAAATACATAAGGAAGATACATACGTACGTACATAACGAAAGAAAAACGGAAAGGACAGGCCTGGCCTACGGCCGTGGGAGAAGAGAAAGGTTAGCCAGATCTGTACAGACTCGTTACATCAGTTTGATTCCTGTACAGGCTTTGAAATGATTATATACATTCAGAGATCCGATTACCCACACCTCTGAAGAAGGAAAAGAACAAAGGCAGCAACTTGGGGGCAAGGCAAAAAGCGAAACACGCGCGACAATACACGTATGACTCAATTTTCTCAATCAACTCTCATAATGACGAACTCGCCTTTTCTTGCTTTTATGAAAATATAATTTACAGACGAGAAACCTCAAATCAAAAATAAATATGATTTTATATATAAATAATTAAAATTTAAAAAAACAAAAAACCAACATCATCCTCAGTTCCTCACTTACATATACAATACAAGTACTAAGCACAGCTAGCTACTAGCTAAGGCTACCACTATATCATTTTCTCCCCGGTAGTAAATTTCTATTTGGATTCTGTTTTTCTCAGGAAAGTAGTGTTTTTCCCGCATTTTCGAAACCCAAGACCCACACGCAAACAGAGAGAGAAAGAGAGAGAGAGAGAGAGAGAGAGAGAGATAAGAGAAGAGAGATTTATGATTGTGCAAATATTATCGTCTCCTCTATTGATTTTCTGGTTAAATCCATGGATAGCTGCTCACAGGAATAGCTTGCGGATCTGGAAAATCGTCCTGAATCTGTAACACCAATATTTATCATCACTTATCAGAAGCTGAAATTAGTAAACTCACGGGCAAGGACTTCAGGGGACAAAAATATTATTAGATTCTATAATAATAATAATAATAATAATAATAATAATACGCATTAGGTGGAACTTGGAAGGTACTTGGAAATAAGGTCTTGGTTTGGACTGAGGCAGTACCTGTAGAAGAGTTGTACGATCGTTTACAGTGCTGAATGGCGCTTTGGATCCCATCCTGTTGCATCAGCATCGAGTCATCCCTCTTACTCAACGTCGCCGCCGCAGCCGACCGGCTCTTCCGGAGCTCCTTCTTCTTCGGCAAATAGTGCGCCAGCGGCGAAGAAAACGGCGACGCTTCGAGGAACTTGCTGTCCTGCCCCTGCCCCTGCATTTTGGTGGCCGCTCTCACGTACAGAGGCCTAACGAACTTTAAATATTTCTGCACGCAGTCTCTCGAAAACCGCTTGGATTCTTCCATCAGCTTGTTCCTGTGTCTGGAGCCGCCGTTTCTTTCTTCTCCCGCCAAACGCTTGGCGTCCGATTTTTCGAGATTCGCCTCCGCCGCCTCTGTTTTGGGGGGCTTCTCTGTTCCCTGCGCCTGCGACCTCGACCTGCTGAGACCCAACGGCGCCAATAGGAGACGCAGTTTAGGGGAGGACTTGGATTGCGGCGCGGGGATTGGAGTGAACGGCTGAGACCGCCTGGAGGTGGGCTGGATGGGCGTCACTCTGTTTTTGAAGAACAGGTCCTTGGGGGAGATGGAAACGTTTCGGGCGGTCTCCTCGAAACGCTTCCGCTGGTCTTCCCCGCGCTCGAATTCCAGCTCGATGAATGACCCTTCATCGTCGGATTCGTTTGCGGCAGCGGCAGCGGCGACGGAAGAGGTGAGAGCTTCTTCCATAGACAGAGACAGATAGACAGACAGAGAGAGAGCGAGAGACAGACAGAGAGAGAGAGAGAGAGAGACAAGAAATAAAAGGGTTGGGCGTTTTATGTAGTAGTAGTAGTAGACTAGGAATAAGAGGGAGGCGAAGACTTGAGAGACTTAAGAGACTCGAGCAAGGCCGATGGTGGTATAAAATAAAGGATATTTTTCCCTGCCTTTGATGGTCTACGGGCACTGTATAAAAAAAAAAAAGACTATCATATATATTCAAATAATTATAATATAATAATGGAAATGGAAATGATAGATTTTTTTAAATAACAATAAAAAGTGGTTCGAGGAAGGATTGGAAGCAGGGTAATTGGCGAAGCTTTTTCCCTGGTCAAGACAGCAGCACTTTTATTTATTTATTTATTTTGCTGTTGTTAGCTTTCTTCTTTTTCTCACGCATAACATATTAAACCTTTTTTCTGTGTTTTGAATTTTCGTTTGCGTGATCGATTTGCGTATTTTACATGGCCACAGCTGGAGGGTGGTATGGTACAATATACAAGGAGGAGGCCCGGTGAAATAATATTTGTAGGTATAGGGGGGACGAGAAGCAAAGCAAAAGGAATCAAATCAATAAGCAAAGCAAAAGGGTCCCCTGTTCGGGGCAGGGCAGAGTAGGGCACCTTGCTTTTACTTTCCCATTCTTTAAAAAAATTAAAAAATCTGCTGCTGCTGCTGCTGTTTTGGGTAAGTCACAGACCACTTTGGCGTTGCTTTGGTACGCATGGCACGCGTAAGCGGGGCGGGGTTTAATCAGGGTCTGATCAGGGTCCAACCTAAGGTCCCTTCTGCCCTTAAAAGGTTTGACTCGTAGGGTTGGTTGACCAATGGTAATCCCAGTTCCCACCCCTTTGCTCCAAGGTGCTCCACGAAAGGTCTGCAAAAGAAGGGTGCATGCTGGCCCTGTGACCAAAAAAAGGGGTCGTCTCGGGTGTGTGGCTTCCTTAACACCTCACTAGTCACCTCACTGCTGTCGGGTGTGTGGTTAAGTGTATTATTTTAAAAAATGTGATGGTTTTTAGAAACGGTGAGTTTAATGAAATTTTTAATATTTATGAGTACGTATAAATTTATTTAGATTTATAATTTTTTAAATAATTATATTTTAAAAAATAAAACATGCCAAGCAAACATGGCCTAAAATGGCTGAAAATGAGTAAAATGAGATATTTTCTTTGAAATTAAAGACTAAAATGAGATGTAAAATTAAAAGACATAGATTATTTTTATTAAACAAATTATAAAATTATTAATTTTAAAATATTATATAAATTTATAAAAGTATATACATGAGAATAAAATTGATATTTTTAAGGATATTTTTTTCCAAATTTAATTAGAATATAAAAATACTTTTTCTATTAATTTCTATCCCAATGAAACAAATTCTTTTTTCTATCTTTTTAATTTCCATTTTTTTTATCTAAAATCCTTCAACCTATTTTTTATACTTACCAGCCAAAGTTACCTCTCGGTCAAAATGGCTACCCGTGCTGATTTTTAAAGCATTTATTGCCATCAATTACATGCATCTGTTTTTACATGTTTATTGAAAATTTAAATATTTTACGTTTAAAAGGGTAAATTGTAGTTTCTCTAAAATTATCTCTTTAAAACATTCACATCAGCTCTTTTTTTACCTTTATTTTAGAGTATACACAGTAAAATTTAGAAATATTTAAAAAACTACTTACATCGGATTTTTTTTATTTCTATCGCTATGTAATAAAATAATATATTTTAAATAATTAATATATCAACTGTATGGAGAAAAAGTGTCAAATGTCATGATGTAAAAAAAATACAATTTAGACGATGAATAGTTGATCTCTAAATAAAAAGATTCATTATAGCAGATTCTATTTTTAATATTCAAAATTTGCAGTTTGAAAGATATGATGTATTAGAGTTTTTATTTAAAACTTCAAAGTTTTTGTAAATTTGAAAGTTATATTTTTAAAAGACTTATTGTTGATGCTCTAGCAGTAATTTTAAAAATACTATTTATTGACTAAAAATAAAGAGTCAAATGCCAAAAATTAACCCTATCAGATTTTTTATCTCACCATTTATATTTATAATTGTTACAGTGATTCTTTACAAATAAATAATTATTATTTATTATCAACATACTATTATATAATTTTATTTCTTCTCTCCCCCCCCCCCTTCCTCCCTTCGATTTAGATCTCCTTGAGCCATCTTTGACATTGTCAAACTTCTATTTCATCATTGTCAAACTTCCTCACCGCTCCTTGGTGACACAACCCATGATCTCACCATTGTCAATGGCTTCTTATCAATCATCGGATTCATTGACTAGAGAAATGAATCATCGCTTCTTTGTTGTGCGTGGAGCAAACAACATTGAATATAGAAAGTAAGAGAGCTTATTTTGATCCTTCATGTTTTTCTTGTTGTTGTTGTCATAAATTTAAAGCTCCTTCTAGGTACATAGTCACTTGACATTGCTCGCCTTGGAGAGAGAAGCAAATGAAGTTGTGGGCACCCATGGACTAGTGGGTTTCACATGCCATTAAGAATTAATTATTTTAATAAAATAAAAAATAATTTAAAGATTAGTGTTAGAGTTAAGTCAAAAAAAGTTTGTTTAAATAAAAAAAACTTTCAAACATAATTTAAAGGGCAATATTGGAGATGGTATTAAATAAAAATAGTATTTAACTTTTAAAGCACATATTTCCCCTCTATATTTTAATCATTTATTAATTAAAATACTTATTTTTTAAAAATTTTTTATTCATTTAAATCAAAAAGTAAATATGATAATTTAAACAATAATTAGAAAAATATAATATTTAAATAAATAAATCGTGAATAGTATTAAGTTAATTTTAAAGTATAAATTTTTAATTATAATAAAGAATTTGAAAAATATACATTTTAAAGAGTTTTTAAAAATTAATACTCTAAGTTAACAAATAAAAATAAGAATCACTATGCTCTACTTGAATATGAGGAATATATATACATATATATAACTTCATTTTCACTCTTATGACACTCTGTCGTGCTTTAGAAGATTTGTTTTTATATTTTATCTTGTGGGGGAAGGAAGGAGAAACGGTCAATATTACTTTGCGTCATGGGCTAACCGTAGCTATTTGTTTGGCAAAGTAGAGAGAAATGTAAGAATTTGATACGGAAAAAGTATAGAAGAAAATAGATGAAAAAAAATTATTTGGTTAAATAAAAATATTTATGTGCCTAAAAGTAATATGATATGAAATACAAATGTAATCAAATTATAATATTATCAACATTAAAAAGACATGAGTAGTTTTTAAAAAACATATGAATAATTTTTTTTATAGCAATGGATGATATTTAGGTGAGAAAAATGGTACACATACCTATGTAACTTTTGCCTTTTCTCGTACATCTCCGGTAGGAATTCTATATTTACAAAAAAAAAAAATACTTTTCACCTATATTTTATATTTCATGTGAAAATCAATAGTTTCGTTTAATTAACTTTGCAGCGTGTGGAGACTAGTTAAATATAAGTATATTTCTAACTGTGATTTTGTGGCATTAAGCCATGTGCGCCTCTGTCATATGTGCCTAACAAGTCATCATGATGATGATGAACACGGCGCTGTATATATAGTAGTAACATTGTCATTATATCTTCATGGATGTTCATAATCAAGCGTCAACCTTTACCATCCAGTGTTTTTGTAAATTTATCAACAAAAACATGTGGTGCATCATGTATGTGTGCAATTTAATTAACTTCCATTTCGGTGATGATAATATATCTAAAAGGTAGAACTCTCTTTTGGGTCGTAGGGCAATCATATCAGTATCCATAATGATTATGCAAGCTGCACAAAACCGCGCGCCTATTGTGACACAACAGTTTACGGTGGAGCTTGTCAGTGGTCAGTGTGGTTTGTGGTCATTTTGTTTTCCCTATGTAAAGTAGGGCGTCGCTCCCACTGTTTGTATTTGTTTTTTTTTTTTTCATTACCACACCGCCCTTTCCTAACACTAATGTTACTGTGACGTTCTGTACTTGCATTGTTTTGGTCCTATTCGTGTCTGCTTTTTTTTTTTCTTTCTCTCTCTTACTCGTGAAACTTTAGTGATTATGGTCGGTGGGTCGATCTCGTCAGTGGCAGATATTAGTTGAGCGGTGGAGCCGTGGAGCCTTTCTGCTAATGGATGAGGATAATACGCCTTTCCCAAGTCCCAATTTCAACACACTCGATTGGTATCGCACTGTGAGTGGAGGTAGGAAACAAATAATGTGGTCTTCCAGAGCTTACGCTTAGGCTTCCCATAGGGTAACCAATTAATAATGCCGAACTTTTGATCATCTGGCCTACTATTGGTTTGTATTAGGTTTCTCCCTGGCCACATAGGAATATATCTGCATCCCTCCATATACGTATGGAGTCCGATTTTCTTTGCCTTTGTCTGATCCTCCACGCATAAGGAAACATGCATGATGACCACTTGACGACATGCATTACGTACGTGTGTATCATCACATGCACACAGTAAAGTCTTGTGTATGCATAAGGGTGTGTTTCACCACAAAATGCCACACGTATGTATATAGTTTTGTCGCAGTGAGATTTTGGTCACATTTCTTAAGGCGAGATTTTTTAATCTCGGTTATCTGCATTCAATTTTCCAGTGAATACATATCCCATATGAATCAAAAGATCCCACATTACAATTAATATAGGATATATTAAAATTATATATATATATATAAAAGATTTATTACATAAATTAATTTTTATGATCCTCCTATCAGGAGCAAATGAAAAAATCTCATAACCTGATTCGCAAGCTTATGCGTCGATCAATATGATTCCCGATAACAACTACCTTAAAATATTACTGAAGCTGTGGTTTTATTCACCCCAGAAGAAAGTGATCATTATCAATATAAAAGCAATTCATTCGTTTATACTTCTGGAAACATAAAATACCTAACCATAAGATTAACAAATCTAAAATGAAAAAGAAAAGAAAAAGAAACTAAACTGAACGGATTTCATTTGTTTAATCGAAACAAAAACACGCAAAACAAAATTATAATTCTGTATATCCACAAAGTTCAACTCTTTGTAAATAATTAAAATGGTGTCCCCCTCGCATAGATAGAGTCAACACAAATTTAATAAAAAGTAGTATTTTGTAAGGTGAACAATGAGCTGCAAAATTAATAATAACAGTATGGGACGACTTGATAAAAGTATATGAATTGTGGTTGGCTGTCTGGGTCTTCAGTCCACTGGACAACCTATATATCTAGCTAGTATCTAATATCTATGTATCAGCTTGACAGTTGTGGCTGGCTGGGTGTGGGTCTTTTCAGAAAATCTCCGATTCAAAGCCTTATTTGTCTTGTCTAGTCACCTAATTAAATATTGCTCTATCTCTTGAAACATTTTATCGATTGGCTCAAGAGAAGTGCCCTTGGGAAATTGACGAAAATCAAGATAACCCAAATATTTATATGTATACATATATATAAATAATAAATAAAAAAACATGTAACGCAATAGACAAAAACAAAATTAAAATGTCGTAGACAAAATGATACGTTCAAACGGCTTTTTAATCGGACGGTTGGGATTATGACACATTGGCACGGTATTATTATTGTTATTATATATATATATATATATATATAATTGCTACAGCCTGCAGTAGGAATCACGCTATCCTATGCTCGGTTGGGCCTGGCTTGGGATAGCTGTTTTTGGCCCATCCCAAAGGCTTAAAAGGCCTGCCCTGAATTAGGTGGGCCCCGTGTTAGAATTGGAGCAGTGTGGATCGAAACCACTAGTACTGGACCGTTCAGAACTACCGCGGGTCACAAGTTTGGTTCTTTATTTATATAATAATTATACTTTTTTGACCATTTAGCCTGTTTTTGAAAATAAAATATTTTTTATACATAAAATATTATTTTATTTAAATTAAAATTTGAATGATATATTTATTTTTTAAAATATTTTAAAACTACTTTTTCTTTAAAATTTAAGCTTCAATTTTGGATCTAATTTATATTTTTAAAGAAAATTCTCTCTTCGGATCCATTAATTTTTCAATAATTTTTATCAACCCAACATAAATTAATTTGAAATTTTAAAATTTAATAAAAAAATATAATAATACGGAAAAATAAAATATAAAAATTAAAATAATATCAGTATAATATTATTATTTCTCAGAGTATAATGAATTTTAAAAATTATAAATTCAAATAAATTTTTACACTCATAATTAATTTTAAATTCATGAAAATATGTTATCAAAACATTTCTTAAATTTTAAAATTGAAATTAAGGAAAAAAATCCGCTTACCAAAATACCCCCATCATCAACGCCACCATTTCTCGGTGGGAGGGGAAGGGGATTTCTTCGCGGATCTCCGTCACTGTTTCAACCACAGTCCTCAACGCACCAACCGAAAATCCAAACCACAGTCCTCCCTCCTCCCTCTCTCTCCCCCCCCCCCCCCCCCCGACAGCGATCGCTTAGGCGCTCCGCCGGCATCGATGGCGGGTCACGACAGCGACGACAGTTCAACCATCGAGTCGGTCGTGGAGAAGATGGAGCACACGATCTCTGAGAAGATCCATCACGATTCGTCGTCCTCGTCGTCGTCCGACTCAGACGACGACCACCACAATCCGGCATCTTCCGCCGCCTTCTTCAAGCCCAAGATTTACAGGCTCTTCGGGAGGGAAACGCCCATTCACAAGCTCCTTGGCGGTGGAAAACGTACGGATAACATCTCCCTCTCTCTCGCTCTCTGCCTCTCTAACTTTGTAATTATCTTCAATTAGAGTTTTGATTATCGTTTCACATGTAGGCGCGGAAACACGTAATCTGTTATGTAGGGACTTGAAGTTGATTCCTAGTCTCTCATGTGCCTGAGATTAGATTTTTCTAGATTTAGATTATCGTCTATATATTATTATTATTATTATTACTACTACTGCATCTACTACAAATATGCATCTGCTCATGCTTCAGCGCTAATAACACCGTCACAGACAACCTATATGGGATGTCCGGAGATGAAAATTTTGTATACGTTTCTATGTTTCAAGATCTAGCTATTAATTTATAGTAGTTTGTTCAGTTTATATAGCTGAATTAAACCCTTTTCTATAAAGTATCATTAATGTTATTTTTGTGATGGTTTCTAATTTCTTAGTTCAATGTACTGTATGACATTAAATTGGCCTGTATAAGCATTTGCTTGAATTCTTCGTTATGTTAGACAATTTGAGGAGGCGTGGATGTAAATTTATTTTTTAAAAGTTCAACCGAAAAGTGTGTGGATATGCATGCTGAGCTTTTATATTTATATGGGAAGGACTTATCATACTCGAGTGATTGGGTTCCATTTTCAAATATGTTATTCATTCTTGATTTTGCAACATGTCATCCAACATCATCCATTCCAAGGATTTATGATATCTGAATAAAAGAATCTATGATGAATATAACCTATGCTAAAATTTAGTCTAATTCTTGTCTGATTATTTGTATTTACTCATGGCCTTAAGTTGACTTCAAATTTGCATCTGTGGGGATGATGAAATTTGTGTATATATGCATATGCTACCGCTGAAACCAGCTTGTTGTCCTCATCAAAGAGGTCAGAGAAGGAATGTTGAACTTGAATACATAATGGAGTTGATCACTGCCCAATTTATATATATATAATTTCTGAGTCAGTTGAAGAAACTAAGTGAATATGAGTATTTGGTGTTTTGTCTCTTGAAAATATTAGAGGCCACGATGTCTCACAAAATTGATGAATTGTGCAAATATGATTGCTTTTGATTTCAGTCCAAGTTCTTGTGCATCCATGTGCCTGTGTGAGCGTCTCTGCTCACAGTCATGTGCTGCTGTTTGTAATGTTTATTGACCATGTTCTATATGTCTTCATGTTTGGTGCAGCTGCTGATGTTTTTCTTTGGAGGGACAAGAAAGTTTCTTCGAGTGTTCTTGGCACCGCCACTGCACTTTGGATTCTTTTTGAGTTACTTGGGTATCATTTGCTTACTTTAGTCTGCCACATATCGATATTCTCTATTGCAGCCCTTTTCTTGTGGTCCAACGCATCCATCTTTATTAAAAAGTAAGCGTCTGACACTGCTGCTGCCGCTACTTATCTAGCTAAATTTACATGCGTCCTGACTTAATTTTTCTCCACATACAGGTCTCCTCCTCAGATCCCACATATTGAACTGCCTGAACGTCCTGTCCTGGAATTTGCCTCCGCTTTAAGAGTTGAAGTCAATGAAGCCTTTTCTTTCTTGCATGATGTTGCTTCTGGGAAAGATCTGAAAAGATTTTCCTGTGTATGTTCATAATTTTATATTAATTTATTGCTAGTACCAATGGTTACATATTTCAGCATAAACTGAAAATCCATATTCTATTAAATGCATGTAGCAATATTGTATTTTGATCATCAGGTGATTTTTGGCCTGTGGATGCTTTCAATTGTGGGGAGCTCTTGTAACTTCATAACCTTGTTTTACATAGGTAAGGAATTATATTTTATTTTCCCTAAAATTATGCTTCTGATCACGTATACTGTGGATGCTTGGCTTTGTGGGGAGAGCTTGTTTAGTTTAAAAATTAATCTATTTTCCTGAGTAGTTTTTTTACCTTAAAATAGTGTTATGATAGGTTCTTTTTTTAATGGATAAAGTCTGATGAATTAAATCCAGCTACCAAATAGGGAAAGAAAATGTCCTCTTTCTGGAGTGCTCTTCTCCTGTCGACCAAGTGGGCCATTATGATTCCCAATTGGCAGGAATGTAAACAATCTATAATAAAAATTCATTTTCCGTGGAAAACCATTGATTATATTATATATTGGGAATCTCACCTATGATAGTTTTATGACAATGTTTTTAGATATGGTTTTAAATGTGTTCATATTGGTATTAATTTCTTTTTGGAGTTGGAGGTAATCAGTATCACTTGACTTGTTTTTATTTTTTCTCCCCAAAATGTACAGCGGTTGTGTTGTTGCTTACTGTACCTGTGGTGTATGAGAAATATGAGGATGAGATTGACTCTTTTGCTGAGAAAGCAGCTGCTGAAATCAAGGGGCAGTATGCATTGTTTGATGCCAAGGTGTTAAGCAAGGTTATGAGTAAGGTTTCAAGAGGGCTGTCAAAATACAAGAAGGCTGCTTAAGGAACTGGGCTTGTATTAGCTGGCCTTCGTTCACTAAAGATTTTGACTGGAGGGTGGTGGTTTTATCGAGATGTGTTCTTTGCCTTTCTCTTGGCCCGGATTTCTCTTTTGAAGAATTTGGCTTCTAATGGTTACTGTGGAATTATTGTAATGGCAGGG
Source organism: Taxillus chinensis (assembly GCA_023512835.1). Lineage (NCBI taxonomy): Eukaryota > Viridiplantae > Streptophyta > Magnoliopsida > Santalales > Loranthaceae > Taxillus > Taxillus chinensis. Next base: position 12,534,863 of record CM042092.1, read on the forward strand.
CATAGTTTTTAATTATTGTTTTCGCCCTCCAAGAGTATGAAACTGCAGGATTAACGGTAATGGTTATATTTCTTATGATATATTGGAGTGCTAATCCTTGACTGAGAGCGGAGAGTAATTTGGCTCATAATTTCTATGTGATCGACCAAACCTTCTATTGGTTACTGTGGAGGACCGCTCTAGACTCTTACTGAATCAGTATAATTTGCACGCGTTAAAACTAGTAATATAGATGGAATGTTCAGTCATGTGTGAGCCGCAGGATATTGTATTGGTCATAGTGTTACGGTCTTAGTTAAAACAGTTGAGTTCATGGAACTCATAAATAGATTATTACAGAATCAGACCTATATGCATTCATTGAGAACTCGTTATAGACTTGGGTTCAGAAGGGCTTCTTTTTAGCAGCTGTTGATGTGTCTCGGATAAGACCATAGCCTGGACATGGAGGCTTCTTCTGAATCGCTATTGCTATCGCTGTCTGAAGACCACGCAAAAAATGGGTTGTAGTAATCATCTAAAAGGTACTCCACTACCTGTGCCACAAATGTAAAATACATTTAACAAAATCCGAAACTACTGCTTTTCTTTAATTATCCATTTTCTTTATGAAATCCAAGATCCAAAAAAGAACCTACAAGAGTCAATGCTCTTCAAATTTATGATTAGCATCACGTACTCATGGGCACAAGGTTTTTTCTTTGAAGATCTAGAACAATAAAATGCGATAAAGAACCTTCAACAAAGACGGCAGAAAGTGTACAAAGATTACCTGCGGCAGAGATGCAGGCTTTATTTGCTGATGTTGAGATTTTAACCCATCGTGTCTGTTGGAGCACTTCATGTTATTGAGCCAGACTATTGCTTTGCAGTGTGCACAGTACCCCCTATAAGTAGTAATTTTTTTTGATGAGTTGCCTGAAATCAATTCAAATGTACTTAGTACAATGATGAATCAAATTGTTAATTTCAGCTAGCACGTTATATTGAAAACACAATTTCTTTTACATATATCATGCACCATAGGAAAATTGGATTTTAAAATATAATGCTTGAAGTTCATTACAATGATAAATTCTAAGCACACAATATATCAATTATAGAATGAATTCCACTTGTCACAAATAGAAAAAAGTAGTATATATATTAAATGAAAAAATATAACAAAATCTAATCAAATCAATCAACCACGATCTCAATAATATGTGATCAACCAAAAGAACTATGATAGACAAAGACCTTATATTCAATTATTAAATATAAGAATATTTCTTTCATAAATATTTCTAGTCATTATTATTTCTTTCAAATCTAATAATTCTATATCCTTTCGTTATCACTTTCATTTGAATCATTTTTCGTATTTCTTTTAATTTTTTATGTTATTCAATGTTTATTTTCTACACTCAGTAACTAGCTACTTTAAAGACACTACAAGTATAATAAATCTTCTTAAAATATGAATAACTTCCACACTACATTTTTAAGCATGAAATTAAATTGATTTTTAGTAATTTTAACATATTCTCTTAAACGACACTAAATTATTCCCAAAACTTCAAAGTAAGACCTATTATTTTTATTCCTATATAATTTAAGCAATCTAATATCTTACGTTTGTTATTATATAACGGTATCAAGGTACTTTTCATTCATTAGATATCATATTACTCTCTCAATCTTGTTAAACAATTTGATTAACCAATTAACCTCAAACTCACCAAAGCATTTTTAAACCTTGATAGAAATCTCATTTGAGTATATTGTCTTTTTAGTTTTTATACAATGCAAGACCTCTTTAACTTCACGTGGTCTTATCATTTATATGATCTTATCATTTACAGTATATTCAAATCACTAACATTTTACTCATTTTTTAAATGTTATAATCTAATATATGCCACACCATGGAACATAAAAATTAAAAAACTATTCTTTTAATATGTTGAGGATTACATAAAAAAATAAGAGCAAACTCGATGCATGAAACTCCCGTAAGTAGTGAGGTTCAAAAAGAAATCTGGCCACAAAGGCTAATATGAACGCAACCTTTCCCTATAATTACTTTAATTTTAAGACAGACATGAACTCGTGATATCTAGATCACGAGACTATAACTCTAATATTATACCAAGATTCGTCCTTACGTTGAATGATAACATATGGAAATAAAATATATGTAATTTTTGAGAATCATATAAAATAAAATGGCCTTTTTATATTTTAATTTAGTATTTTAATAACTAACAAACAAACACGACAAAAAAACTAACCATGACTATTTTATATTAATATCATTTGATATGGTATACCAAACTTAGCATGAAAGTAGACCTATGAATGGGTTGAAACAAATTTAACTAAACCTAGACCGTGTTTACCTGTTAGGCTTTGGTGTGCTTGAATCATAATTTAACTCATCAACTATCCATATAGGGTTGATAATGTTCCACTTAACCCAAAAATGATAACTTGTATTAAAAATTACTTAAAAGTCAAATAATTTTACCTTATCATAAAAACATAATTTAATATATTATAAATGCATTTGAGTCCTTATTGGGTCCGACTTGGAGCTGTTTAGAGACTTGAATTCGAGTACAAATCCAATTACTAGATCTCAATAGGACAAGTTGTCATTCCCAGATAACCAGACTGAGCTAAGTAGGATCTAGCTACATACCCTATCCATTGATAGGCCTAATTAAGAGTGTGAAGCTTCCTCCCCCTTTTTGTTGATAAGTGAAAGCTTTTATAAAACATAGCCAAACCTATATTAACAATCAACATTGGAAATGAAAAATTAAGCCTCTTTTATGCATGCTAAAAGTACACATATGCCATCAGTCATCACGTAGTAAAAATATTGATGTGGACCCATCAATAATTTGATCCATCCATATATTTTTTATAAGCCTAACGTTGTATTGTATGAATAAAAGATCAAGCATAAGGAAATTGCTCTTGATACCATAGACTCGTACCTTTATATGCTTTTTTAAAAGCTTCTCTCCAGTCAACTTCTAACTGCACCTTACTGTTAATGAGTAAAACACTAGGGAGGCCTTCCCTTCTTGAATCATGATTACAATTGCCAAAGAAACTAAGATACTGTGACCGCCAAAGAGAATGCTCACATGATGCTAAATTCCATGACCTTCAAAACATGTAGGATTTAGAAATGCTATTAAGTTGAGAAGAAAAATGTGCATGCTGTCAAAATGATGGATCAGCTGTGCATTTACTAAGCTTCAAACCTTACATGGTAACATGTTGGACAAACATTTAGCACTAAAAAGGGCACCTATTTGGGTTTTGCAAACCAGTAATCCCAAATGGTCTGGATATAGTCCCAGTAAAATACAGTTGCTAAGAATTGGAAGCATGAGCAAACACTTAGTATGGAGAAGTTTACCAGCAGACAGTTGCCACAGAAGCTAGAGATTGCATATCCAGGAAGCTGAAGATGTGCACAAGAACATCTTGAGGCAGTTGAGCTGAATCTGAAAAAAAAAAAAACAAGAACATTTGTTTAGAACCAAAGTTCTCAGAAGCTGAGGTCCTCTGTAGCAAATCCATGCAAGTCCTCAATGAATTTATCATAAATTTAGTTTGGTCCAGTTATAAATCATTCTCATCAATTATAGCCATTCATGTATGCTTATCAACATGAGCGAGAAAAATGCAGGGAAAGTGACAAAAGACAACCGGGTTATCACATTTGAATAATGTGAATGTCAATTTCCTTCTTCAGTAACCATGTTGTTGAGCTGAGAAGCTAATATAATAGGAAATAACAATTTCCTTACTAATAAATATTTTTACTGAAAATTTCTATACATAAGTCCGCTCTCAGGTTTAGCCATTTAGGCTTACTGTGTGGTTCAAGACCACAAAATTCCTCTTACAACAAGATTCAACATAAAGAAATAATCCTTTTGACTCACTCTCAAGGAACCAAGGTAGAAAGGGTTGAAGTCATTAATCAACAATCAAGATCCTAACATAGAAAGCTTTTTCAGAGGCCACGACAAACTTAAGAATAATCAAATCTACAAAATCCTAAATAATACTTTTGTAAAATAAAAATAAGTATACTTTTGAAGATATTGAGCTGATATTTTAACATAATAAACATATGATAATTAAAAGTATCATACATTAGTATGGTATCAGAATATCTTGTTCTATATCAATGGACAAGCTACCAACAACTGATCAATTTTAATAATTGACGTGTTTCCAATCTAAATAGCTAGTGCAATTGTGTTTCATATCATGTGTATTCTGGGGAACAGCCAATTATTTTCAAAGCTAAGTTTCCAATTGTGTTATGATTTATGGAAGTTATCCATTGTTTAGATGATCCAACAAAAGGAAGACACAACTGGTGAGATAACGCGGCTAAAGAAAGAAAGGCATTCACTTGGATAAAAGGTACCTCCTTCTTCCCGTTGGAATTTACAGCGTCTCTTGTAAGCAACCATTGCATGCTTAAACTCTGCGATAACCTGAGCTTTTTTCTGCTTTGGCAGGGCAACTTCTGCACACTGGCGGAGGTGATTAACGGCTGAAGTTGCACTCTGAGTCCGCATTCTACTTTTTAAAATCACCATAACAAAGAAAATTAAAATTTTGTAAAAAGAAAAGGAACGGGTATGAGCATTTTGGATCCATAAACTCAGGCCAAGCAAATGGGTGCATCCCAAATAACACCAGAAACAGGACCTAATAGATTACCTAAGTTATGAACAACACCTTCATTCTATTATAACCAGGTGGCCCAGAAGCCAAGCAAAATGGCTGAACTTGCACCTCGTGTCCACAATTTTTTTTTTTCAAAATTTCCACACCAAAATACCAAATAAATAAAGTTTTGCAAATTAAACAAGAATAGATATGATCATTTTGGATTGATCAGATTCGGGACTAGCACATAGGACAATCATAGATGACCTGAGATGGAAAATAGAGTTATAAGCAAAGTTTATTCTATTTTAACTGGGTATCCTAAAAGCAAATTGATCAAAATTGTGGATGTTAGCACTAGATCATTTATTTCAAAAACGATGGTACAAATCAAATTTAGTTGATCAAATCACAATTACAAAGTGGACACTAGAGATCAGAAGGTAAGCAAAGTAGAGTGAAATGATGTTTTCACCAATTCATCAAACTTTTGGAAGCAAGTTCTGATGACTGAAAACAGTAGCTCTTAGATTTACTTCATAATCACATCAGTTCTACCTAAAAGAACAATACTAAATCAAAAAATAAAGATCAAAACATAGTTATGAAATGAGAATACAAATTCACACAAGAACAACACAAGGAACGAAAATCACGGAAATTGAAAATTAGCGCTTAGATTCACTTCAAAATCACATAATTTATTATCAAAACTAAAGTACCTAATCAAAAATTAAAGATTGAAATAAAATTACAAAGTAGGGATTAACATTCACACAAGAACAACATAATAAGGAATGAAACCATTGACATTGACAATTAGCTCTTAGATTCACTTCATAATCACATTATTTATTCTCACAACTGCAGTACCAAAAAAAAAAATAAAGATCGAAACAAAATTACAAAGTCGGTATACAAATTCACAGAAGAACACATCAGGGACTGAAATCATCGACATTAAAATTTATCTAATAGATTCACTTCATAATCACATCATTTATCCTCAACACTACAGTATTGAATAAAAAATCAAAAATCAAAACAAGAATCACGAAATGGGTATTCAAATTCACATAAGATCAGCGCAATAGGAAATGAAATAATCGAATTTGAAAAAGGGAAACTATAGGACGACTCACTCGGGAAGGAGGCGGAAGGCGGAGAGGGTGTCTTGGAAGAGAAGGGATTGGAGATTCTTGGGGAGTTTGGAGTAAGCGTGCTTGAGAATGAAGCCTAGCTCCGTGCAGCCTAATGGGTATTGGTGGGCTCGAGGCAGAGACTCACTCAGCCCAAGCTTGAGGTACCTCTGTAAGGGATCAGACATGTCTCGGTGTTTGGGGTAAATATTTGAAAATTCAAAATTAGGGCTCTTCAGGACCCATATAAAATTTGTTTCTGAATCACTGCCACTGGAACGCGGTTTGTTTGCCTCGCGGGAGTTGCCTCTGACGTTTGGCTCCACGTGCATCGCACTTTATCCAGGGAGGAAACCGTACTCGCACGACGTCGTTTCAAATAGGGTATGAATAAAAAATTAAAACAAAAGAGAAAAAAAAAATTATTTGACACATCCAACTCACCTAATATTTATTTAGTTTACATAAAAAAACTTATTTTTATCTGTTTAAAGCAAACACATTGTATTCAGCTTTTAACTTTATATTTTATTTAAATAATATTTTTTATTATTTAAATATTAAGTTGATTCCACTCATTTAAAATAATTAATTAGAAGACACATATTTAATAAATTTTTTATTAATATTTTCATTTACAGTGCTATAATAGGTAATTAAATTTAACTATACTATTTGCACTAAATAATTTATAATGAAACTAATGAAAGAATTTTTTGTGTTTAACTCAATAATTTAGCCAAAAAAACTCAATTTCTACCCCATAAATGTGTACCACATTAGCCAACTATGTTGCCATGAGCATTTATTGGTCTGGTATGTGTCATCAAGAAAACATAACTGCTGTGACATAAGCACTTACACAAACATAAATGTGGCATTTCGTGACTGGATCATAAAAATGTTTATATCATACATGCATTACAACTCTTTTCATAAAATTTGACCTAATAATATTGTTTCAGGATTTTAGATTTGCAAACTATTATTTAATAAGTAATGTTATGGACCATTAAATATTAGAGTTGCGTAATCATAACATATGATCATATTATTAGAAAGTAGGGAAAAAAATACGAATAAATTAGGGTTATCCATATTAGTCATGATTTTATAATGTATTAAAACCGTTGCATATATCATTTCTCTTATTTAATATGTTCCGAAGTTTTAAGAAATTAAAAATATAAGGTGAGGAAATTTCAATTATTTTACCACCTGAAACTAAGGCATTTTTACTAATGATCTCATAATATTATTGTCCGGACTAAATATGTTTATATACTATTAAAAGAAGATTTGTGGTGTACTACTTGTAATTTAGATTAATTTAGATTGTTAAATTTATTTTTAAAGGTTTAAATTATACTTTTATTAGGAAAGTATAATTAAATAAAAATTAAATTTAAACCATTAAAAATAAATCTAACCGCCCACACATTAAATATTGCACCCCAAAAAATACTTTCAGAATTACATATATACGAATCCATTAAAAGACATGCCGTTGTTTGAACACTTGATTGTTTAAAACAGTTGTATATAAACAAAACCGAGTTTCCCAAACGTCCACCAGGTTGGATCATTTTTCTGAATTTAATTCCTCTACACTGTGGATGATAAATGTTCACCGATATTGGCAAATCTGCTCGGTCGGTTTCCCAAGCCCTCAAAACAAATTATAATAAATCTGTTTCCTAAACTCTCAAAAACAAATTATAATGATTTTAATTAGGATTTACTACACCATTTGGAGCTTAAACGAGAAGTCATTCTAGTTATCATTCATATACTATTAGCACTTTCTACGTCTTAATTTTTCAATCATACATCATTTAAATTAAAAGTTGAATATTGTTGAAGAGACAATACAATCCTTGATCTTGAGGCCTATTATGTGCAAGGAAGAAGGACAACAAGACTGAAAAATAGGAATAAATTTTACACGTATCCATCCAAGGCACAAAACGGTCTCTAATGGCTCATACTTTTATAGTGGCACTCTGTGAGTCTGTTCAACAAATTGAATACAGATTTCCTACTTTCTTACATCCCAAATGAGACCTCCCAACTTCTCCTAGCACGGCATTCGACACATACAGGAAGAGGACCCTGCCTCATGAAATACCCGGACAGCCTGGCTCAAGCACAAACATACAAGCCAAACAAAGCAATGCAAACTCACATCAACGTCCAATTCCCAGATCTAATGCGTGTTTCTCAGACTTCCTGTGGTGGGTAAGGCCACCTGGTGCATCCTACTGTTTCCGCATTGCACACCCCCTGAACCGTTCGGCTTTGTGGTCTCCTCCAGAACTTGATTTTTGCTTGCAATCAACATGTCTCCCTCCTTGGGTCAATCTAGAGGAAGTACGTTAGCTGTTGCTTTTTCCTCGTACCTCCTTCGCCATACAAGTCATTCCACTGCTTTAGCTCACCCATGATGGACCCCTCCGAAGCAAAACTAGCAGCAACCTGCGTTATGTTTTTGTATTCCCACAGTTTTCAGACGGAGAAGTTATAAGAGACCTTGGCGGATTAACTGTAGCCACTTTATACGTACATAATTATAACCTGCACTAATCTTCCTACATCTTGGCGGTACTACAAGATTTTAACAAAACAAACATCCATTTTATAGCATTTAGGTGGCATTCGGTGCATATATGTGAAAGAAGTGTGCATACTGCATGTTATATTCATAGCTTAAATAACTTTGGAAATGAAATAAATTTCAGGTATAACTGGGCATATGCCAATGCATTAAGATATTAAGTTCAATGTACTCAAACTACGTATCGATTTCAGAATGCTATGCAGAACCAAGGAGATCAATGTACCAAAAAGAAAAGAAAAGAAAAAGGTTCACTGTACTAAAACAGAAACAAATAGATAATTGAAATTTTATGTTTCTGGAAATGGATGTTCTCCCTAGCTTTTAAGGATTTTTTCATGATGAACTTATGATTTACTCGACATGTAACTTTTTTTTAAGTAATATTAAGGTCAGACTACCTGTTTTTTCGCTTGCCTCATGTCTTCCATGCTCAGTGGCCTCAAAGTAATCGTCGTTTCCTTCTCATTTTCTTCTTTTGCATCTGAAGTGCCTTCCAAGCTCTCTCCCTCTCCCTGTTCAGCTTTCTGCTTTTTTTCCTGCAAAGCAATTGTTTGGATTCAAAATAAACTTTAAATAGAAAAGATACCATTTCAGGGTGAAATAATAAGGAATTATAACTAAATATTGGAGAAGCTTAAAATATAACCACTCACCTTGTCCTTTTTCCTCTCTTGCTGTATTAGCTCCCTCACCGGACGATAAGCAGCCGTTACGCAGAGGTTCTGTTTTAAGAAGCAAATGCTGAGACTCCATCACAGCCAATAATAAATCAATTCACTGAAGTCATTCATAAGATTACTGACCTTAAGATCACTTCCACTAAAACCTTCTGTAATGGAAGCAAGCTCTTTGTAGTCCAAATCTTGAACCTTTTCTTTTGCCAAAAGGGTTTTCAAGATCATCTCCCTGTTCTCCACGGAAGGCAGGCCAACCATAATTCTGTTGATCAAAGAAATATTTAGACTAGAAACCTTAAAAAGGAAAAAATAATTTGTATCAGCAGACACGACATAAATGGATATCACATGGGAAAAAAATCAGTAGAGTCTAATGATCATACTCAGTAGAGTCTAATGATCATACCTGCGCTCAAACCGCCTAATAATTGCTTCATCAAGGTCAAATGGTCGGTTGGTCGCTGCAAGAACAAGAATCTTTTCGGTGGGTTTCGTCAGGAGTCCATCCCAGTGTGCCATGAACTCATTCTTAATCTTCCTCATAGCTTCATGCTCTCCTACTCTAGTCCGTTGCCCAAGCATGCTATCCACTTCATCCACAAAAATAATGGTTGGGGAGACCTTTGCTGCAAGTGTGAACAGAGCTCGAACATTTTTCTCATCCTCCCCAAACCATTTTGAAGTAATGGTAGACATTGAGACATTGATGAAGCTTGCTTTGGCCTCATTAGCAATTGCCTTTGCTAGCATCGTTTTTCCAGTACCTGGAGGCCCAAAGAGCAATATGCCCCTGCATGGCTTAAGAAGCCCGCCATTGAAGAGGTCTGGCCTTCTAAGAGGAAGCATGACTAGTTCCTGAAGTGACTCCTTGGTCTCATCCAAAGCACCTATGTCTGCAAAAGTAACTCCAATCTTACTTGCAGGTATAACCTCAGGCCTAATCCGCTTCTCGAACTCATTGTCAGGAGGAATATCCTGGGTAGAAAGAATTATATTTGCTTAGCACATAAGAATTGAGATACTTGCAGAAAGCAGAATTTTCACAGCCATAGACATTGGCAGGGGTCATCTTGAATGGATAAGGACATGGATTTACCAATGGCTTTGTTGGAGGTGGGACCAATTTCTCTGTCTCGCCCTTTTTCCCAGGTGCTGACGTTTCAGACTTGGAATCGGGCTTTGCAGCAGCAGCCTCTTCCCCACAAGTTCCCTAAAATTGAAGAGAGATTATAGTCATTATAGTTCTACCATACCCAACTTTTAAAAGGAAGCAGGGATGTCAGAAAAACCTTGGATGATTCAGAACTAGTCTCCAGTTTCATTGTATCTTTTCCACTCTTTTTACCTTCATGAAATATGCTCAGTCCATGGGATAAACTGTTCCAAGGCCATAGGTAGCATTGAGTACTTGGAGATATTCAGAGAAAAGCAAGGGACTGGGAAAAATATTATGGTACCTACAGTAGCACAAGCACTGGTACCAACCTCTTGGATGATATGACAAGCTTTCCATTTCGGTAATCAGGATCCTTGGTATTCATTAAGTGATATGATATTGCCGACATGATGATCTCCTCTATGTAATTACTAATAACCATAGTATCTGCTTGGCAGATAGAGCCAAGATCGTCACATTCTAAGTCGTTTGCAGCAAGTACTTCGGTGATGTGGTTCTTGTTGTCCTGAAACCGAATCATCTTCATGTCTTCTTCTAGTTTGGACTTCCAGCTATTATTCTCATCTTCTGGTGGCTTGATTTCAATGGTGTATGGGAATATGAACGAGATTCTCTCATCTACTTCTTCGTGATCGTTTTCAAGGTCCAGCAATATACGTGAACCAAGTATGAGCACGGGCCCAGAAAGTTTCTTCAACATTTTATGGAACAAGTTGTATAGACTTTGGGATTGATGAAGGAGCCTCTCAACATCCCTAATGTAAAGAATTATAGAACATTTTTCTGAAATGGAGACCAGGACCTGCAGATAAAATAGAAGTTATAATTAGTTACTACTTTAATCATTAAAAAGAAAAGAATTCATGATTGCAAATAGGGACTCACATAACCAACAAGTGGCAAAACAAAAATGGAATACCTTGTAAAGTGACCGCAAAAGTGCTTTTTCATCAAAACACCAGCTGCTTGCTCGCTTGAGAGGAGCTAAAAAGCCAAAGGAGAGCTAGTAAGAACAGTAAGTAATCTCCTATCGGTTTAAGAATAATAAGATTAAAAATGTTAACCATAAACATTCCCGCTAGAATCAAAATGTGAGTCATAAAACATAACATTCTAAGCAGGTAATGGATGTTTATATTGCTAAATGGAGCAAAGTGAAACATTCCTTTCCAAATCCAGATTTTATTTAGAATAAATTCAGTAAGGAAACCTGAATTTGGAGATTTGAATTGGGAACTGATGTCACTTATATCTGTTGAAACAGAAGCATTTCTACGAAGGGTTGAAGAATTATTAGCACCTTCCATACCCCTGCAAATTTGTGGTGGTAAAACAAATTAACATATAAATAGCAGAACCTTTGTCTCTATATTTAATGCCAAAAGCAAAAATTGATCTATCAAACTAGTCTTTACAAGCAATTAAATCCAACTTGTGTCAGAACTCAATGAAACTGATGACTTATCCACAATACCTTGATGGGATATCCAACCCACTGTTTTCCCTGCGAAATATGCCTGTAAAGAAAAATGCAGTCAGTCAGGCATATACTTATTTCCATTACTGTTGCGAATAACTTTAATTACAAAAAAAAAAAAAAAAGGTTATACTATGCACACCTCTGGTTTCTTCCCTTTGAGGCAGAATAGAAAAGGAGCCAAACAAACTGGACACTCGCTCCAGTGCAACCTCGGATACAGACCTGTTGAGCGACTGCAGTGAAAGCATCTGGGTTGGAAAATATTTCACTTGAAGCAAGACACTCAGCAATTGTCTTTCTCGCAGTTAAATAACAGAAATTAACACAAGATATGCAAGGGAGAAGGTGCTTGGATAATTATGAACCTAAACAACTGCCCCATCTATTACATTGAAGGCCATAATTAAATTTTTGGGTCAGAAGTACAGTTATAATCCAATTAAGTTAGAGGAGTCAAAGAAAGCTTACAGGTTCCTTTTTTGCGCATCCATATTTGTTTTGCATCTGTTGAAAAGAAATAAATGCAAATACTTTATGAATCATAGACTAATCAGAAGTAGCCTAAAAATAAAAAATAAAAAAATTGACACGCTGCAAACGGTCACCTTTAATGAAAAGTTGGTGATATCTAATAGCAGCAACTTTGCATCAAAGTAATGCGCTAATGCCCTTGCAAGTGCTTGCTGGTAAAGTTCTTCAAGAGATCAAAAGCAATGAATTTAAATCAGTTACCACAAGTGACTAATTTACAGGCACTAATGGTGGCGCAGGAAATTTTAAAATTCAATGAAACATACCAGCAGGTCCCGAAAGCAAAATTGCCCTATTTGCAGGTGAAAGGTTGCGAGTATATTTGGAAACGTCAGCGTGGTTCAAATGAACATATGCAGCATTTGTTAATAACAGCCGTGTCCGCTCACTGAAATTTTCATTTATGAAACTTATCAGAACATGACGCATTTGGATATTTTACACCATGCATTCTTCGTGCAGATGAGCAATTCTATTTCGCACGGAGATTAATATTTCACTGAACCAACACTGAGGAATTTCTGAAAGGTTTTGCCATCATCAATCAGCTACTATCCACATCATAGTAAAACCTACTATAAGAAAGGTAGCTTATTTCAAGAGAACCTGTAAAAACCGTTATTGACAATAACACTGCTGTTTCAAACTTCCAAGACAAAATTTTCAGTTGTCTGTACTTTAGGAGTCGTCTTTTCTTTTCTTATTCTTCTATCAGGGAACAATAGTGGACATCTTTATCTTGTGTTACATGCACAAAAACATAAAGCAGTGAAGGGCCACATATTCAGAAAACAAATCAACACTGAGACCCTAAAACCCCTGTCAACACCCAAAACGATCATTCAGCCCTTCTATATATGAATAACAACCTTACTTACTCCCTAAACAGCAATAAATCGAGATTTGGTAACAAAATCAAATAGAAAAAACTACATATACCTACATACAAGTCATTAATTTTGACACAAAATCAGCAACTGAAATTAACATAAAACTGAGACTAATCTTGGCGCGAGCAGTATCGCCACAACACAGTCGCCGATAAGTCAGGAAAACAGTTCGATCGCACGACCTAAGGTATTTAACAACTTCAAGCCGGGGCCTTTCGACACATAAAACCGAACATTGAGGACCAAAACATTGGTTTCATCGGTTAAAGACTCCATAAAAACAAAAACAAAAACAAAAAACAAAAGAAATTTCTTCCTTGATATTGCAGAGAGCAAACCATTATATTTTATGCTCCCAGAGATTTCATAAAATATAAAACCTTAATTTTTATGTCCCAAGCGGTCACACTATAAATGTAACAATTACATAATTTCTTATAAATAAATAAACAACACTTTTATCCAGGAGACCAAAAATAAAAAAGTCATGTTATTTTTACCTGAGGTAATAGGGGAAGTCATCAAACGTGACCCTGGTCTCCTTCCCATCAAGGACCTGCCGGAGCAGCTCCTGCTCGATCTGCTCGCCGGATAAACCATTCGGAGAGGAATTCCGGCCACCCCATCTGCTCACAGTATCTCCGGAGGCCAACAGACCCATGCCTACACCAACACCCACGCTCAATGCTGATATGAGAACATGTTTCTGCTCCATACCGACAGAACCCCAAACAGAGACACCCAGAAAAACCCACCTCCCAGAAAGACCAAAAAAAAAAAAAGTGCCCAACACGGAGACGAAGAATAAGAAGAAGACACGGGAGGTGGGGGATGAAGCTCACAATCGAAAAGGGTCCGACGGAATGAGACTGCTAAAGGAAAAAAAAAAAAAACAGAGGATCTGGCAATAAGTGCGAGAAACAGGGAATCGTTTATGGGGAATGGAGGAATTATGAATGAATCTCCGAGTGGGACGTAGGACTACTCGTGAGGACTATTTATAGAATTATTTGGACTGGCCATGTAAAAATTACAGGGGTTGTTGGATGGGACGTTTTGGGACAAGTTTTTACTGTGGATAACTCTTGACTTGGTGGTCAAGTTTTGATGTCAACTTTTCCCTCCATGTTGGGTTGATGTCAAGTTTTAATCCAAACTCACATGTTGCTATCTTTAATTATCACACATACTTTATTATAAAACTATCTTTCCCACAGAGCTGTTTCAAAAAAAAATCCCTATGTACCATTATTTCAAAAACAAATAATAATAATAAGGATGAATTTGCTAAACAAATACTTGAATCGAGTACTATTCAAATAATAACTAGAAATTTATAAACATGTATGTTTTAAAAAATTTAAACTTTGAATGTAAAATTACTATTTGTTATTTAAATAAAACAATGCCAAACTTATCTGTTAACTCTTGTTTTTTCTTACGTATTCATGTACACTAGAAAAATACGACATTTTGGAAAAACGGATTTTGAATTTTGAAAATACTTTTACTAAAATCGTTTATTCAAATGGTGGTATATTGAAAATATTTTTGAAGCGGTCATACATGGAGAAAAAGATGTTTGGTGAAGGCATCTCCAACGCATGTGTATCAACTTTTCATGTCTATTTTTAAAAAGAAAAAAAGAAAAATCATGGCTTCGTCCGTCATGTATATCATTTTTTTTTTTTAAATCTACGCTAATACTTTATTTCTATTCACTATTAACGAAACTTAAATTAAAATCAAACACAATTTCACATTTCAATTATAGACTAATAAATTGGGAGTGGGAATACTAATGCTATGTTTGGTTTGATTAGATTTTTTTGAAAACGTAAAGATTTTAAAAACTGTAAATTCAAGTGAATTTTTATAATTCATAAATAGTTTTAAATTTATTATGTTTATTATTTTTAAAAATAATCATATTTTTAAAAATAATATCATCTTACCAAATAATCCCTAAAAAATAGTCTTGATTTGAGAATTCAAACTAGGATTGAGAGCATAAATACACGAGACCCAAAGTATTTTTCATGTGTGTTTTAGTCGGATGTGTCTTTGTCTTCTTAGTATTATTAACTATTGGAAATTTTTTGCAATGTTTAATGAGTTTTGACTCATAAAATAAAATTGATATGAGTAATAATATTTATAAGTACATTATTTAGGTAAAATGCACATAAATACTTTCACCGTCATTATATTGATATTAATTTTAAAAAAAATCATACCAAACCAACAATGAAAAATGTATTCATGCACAAAATATATACATAAAATAAATGCAAAATAGATTTTTTCAATCGATTATTAGTCTATAATAATTTTGGGTTTTTGCTCCTTGCTGATTGGTTTCAAAGGATATTTGTGTTAATTCATGACTAATCTTTTATAAATTAAGGTACATGCCATGTCACATTCAATTTTTAGTCCGAAATTTAGTAGCATTAATTAAAACATTATACCCTAATTGACTGACTATAGAAAAGACTAATAAAGAAAAGAAAGCAGGTTAAAGATTATATGAAGTTAGGATTTTGGGTGATTAAATTATTATTTGAAACAAAAGAAAGTTTTTTCACATATATATTGTGAGGGTAATTCAAATATGAATATCATCTCTTGTTGTTGGATTGGAATAAATAAAAAAATATAAATTTAACGAAAATGAATGTGTCATTGCACGTTTTATCTACATAATACATCTGCATATAATATTACTCTTTAAATAATTACAAATACTAATATAAACAGTTAGTATTAGTATTATAAAAAAACTTTATTAAGACATTTGATATAATCTAGTTCAGATGATTTTCCTGTATTAGGGCAAATTCAATACTATTATTTTTTCATATTCTATTATATATTTTATTTCAATATATGTATTTAAAAAGTAATACACTAAAACTTTACTTTTTATTTTATCTCTATTATACTTATATATATATATTTATATTCATTCAATCAGCAATGAAATAAAGAGAGAGGAAGAAGTTAATTGATGTGAGGTGAGATTTTTTTTATTTATAAATATGTCTTTACTTGTAAAGAGTTACTAGAATAATATTATTATTTGCATTTTACATGGAGTAGTAATATCAGATTTTTTCCTTTTATTTTTTCCTTGCACACGTAAAGATATAGAGTAAAATATATAGGCTGGCTTTGGAGATGACCATAGTTTCGATCAAATCCACAATTTAAAGAAGATTGTTTGATTTAAGTTGATTTTGAATTTTAATCATCAATCCAACCATAATTCAACTAATTTTGGCTTTTGGTTATTCGTAAACATCCCAATTGTTCTTGGTCCTCTTATTTTCTGCCAATCACGTAAGACACAATTAATTAACTGGGGCCTATTCATAAATGCTTTAATAAATACAAATCAAAAGAGGGCTATCAAATCAGTCTAAGTGCGTGTTTAGTTTCAATATAAACCATAGTTTTAGAATATGAAACTTGTTTTTATTTATTTATTTTTGTCTAGTCATGTTTGGGTTGGGATATTTTGATATTTTAAAACCAAGTTTTAAATTACAAAATTTGTTTCGTAAATATAGGAGGAGGGCTGCATTTTCTTAAATCACGGTCTTGGTCGCATTAAAATCAAATAAGCCACCATTTTCATCATGAAAACCAAACACACACTCACGTAAAACAAAACCTATTTATTTAAAAATTAATTGTAAGAGTAAAATAATACGCACACAAGTCTTTTATTGAACACTAATGAGTGCTAAGTGATTCTAATTATTAAATAATATATTTTAGCTGTTAAATTAAATTTGTTGATGACTAAATATTAAATGAGTTAAATACTAATCGAGTTCAATGTTTAATAGTTACTTTATATATAACATTTTAAATTAAAGCAATAATTTTACGAATGTTGTATGTCTGCCAGATCAATATTTCAACACCCCCCCTCCCCCAATTGAACATATCAACTGCTCAATTTTTGAACGAATCAATTTTATTCAGCTAACAACAAAAACTCTGTTATCACTAGTGGTTCTACTGATTTGTATATATGAATTCAATGCTTAAGCATGCGCTGTATTCGTCAAGGCTATAAAAATAAATCACATTAAAACTCACTTTATAGGCAATCACAATTGATTTACACAACCATGTAATCTCACTTTTTGACTATTTCGTGGTTTTGTTTTCTCTATTAATATTATATGTGTGTGATGTACCGTTATAGTAACAATTGTCAGTAAGGTCTTCCTCCCGCGAAACATTAAAAAAAAAAACAAAAACACAAATTAATGATTGCCCAACTAGTAGTAATTGTGCTGCTAATACGTTGTTTAATTTTGCCAATTAAATAGTGAATAATATTTTTTTAATAGAATACACAAATTATTGGGCAAAATATAAAAATAGAGGAAAAGAGACAAAAAGAGTTTAATTTGAGAATAATTTTTGTATATTATAATGATAACCACAATAAACATGGGTACATCATAAATATAATTTCCGTGTACTTACAAAGTCCCCAATTACTTTTTTTTACAACAATGTTATTGTTATTAGAATAAATCTATTTGTAATCTCTAAGGATTGCATATTGCATGTCTTTTGTATTTTTATTAAAATGACATCATTTTGATTAAAAAAATTTTAATCAAAAATATATCATTTTGATAAAAATACAAAGAATCTGTAATATAGTTTCCAAAATAAAAACTGCAATAGTAGCATTACTTTTGTTATTATTTGTACTCTCTTTATAATCTAAAATTTAACTAGGATATATTTTTTTTTACCCATCCCCCACCCTCCCCTTTGGCTTCTCATTCTATTTGTTGGCGCTATCATTTCGTCGATAAGAGTCTTTGGGTCACATTATCATCCAATGGTATAGTCTTTACACCCATCATAGAATTTCTCTGACTTCTACCTCTTTAACCCTATGGTTCTTTGCAGAATTTAAGAGAATGGTCAATTTCTCTTTTTAAGTGACAACATCAATCAATTATATTTCTTTTATAAAAATACACTACTATGCGAGACAAAAGATTGAAGTTAGGATTACGAATCTATCTTTCGTCTACTCACTCTGAGACTAAAATAGACAAAAAATTAGAGTTGAGATTACGAATCTATTTTTTATCTTAAATAAACTGATATATATATCTCGTAATGATTAACTACAATTAGAGTAAACTATAGAAAAAACAATTCATCATCGCTACCATTACATCAATGTTAACAAAAAAGATAATGCAACTTAATTTGCTGTAGAATCCTATATTCCTATAGATGTATAGATACAATTTTAAAAATATTAAATAGGACATTGGAAGTTATAGTGTGGCCAAATGTTTTTGTTTAAGAATGTAAATTTATTTTATTAAGTATAATAATGTTATATTATTTAGGTTAAATAATTTTTATCATATTTATTTAAATTAATTATAGTAAATAAATAATTTTTAAATTTTAATGATTAGCTTACTTAAAACAAAAGACGTATTTAAACTCAATACATTGAAATTAACTGAGAGAAATAAATGGTGAAAAATTGATAAATAATAAAATAAATATGTCAAATTATTGAAAAGTAAGATAATTAGCCTGTCATTTTATCAATTAAGTGGCATATGATAGGTGATAAATAAATAGAATATTCAATTAATTAGAATTTATAATTATAAAATGTATTTTTCTATTTATCAAATTGTGATTGGTTAATTAACGGTATAAATAGACCCGAATATTAAGTCATTCTACCACAAAAATTTTAGATATCTCTCTCTTTGACGAAGCTTTCCGTCACTGCCGCTGAAACCCACGTGAGCACTAGATTTACAGTAGTTTGCATTGTGAAACCTACCTAGCGTCACTAGAAAGAAGATAGCATAGGGGGAGAAAGTTTTTTTTTTTTTAATAAAATTTATGTTGTTTGCCACTCGACTGGAACATATCGCCGCCAAGGCACATGTCCGTATGCCTTTGGTGTCCAAGGTGCTTACTCTTTGCCCTTGCACCAAGGCGTTCTAGCGCCATGCCTTTTCTGCGATGTCTTGTTACCTAAGCGACTTAACGTTGGTTCTACATGAGCATTCCACATAGTCACATAGATACATGCATGTTATATGAGGTTAATATGTTACAAAATATGTGAAATTGCTTGTAAGATATATATCCATATGGTACAAGTACATGAAAAAGATATATATCCATATGGTACAAGTACATGAAAAGCTTATTGATCGATGGTCAAGACATACGAGTTCACTTTGAGTGCTTTTGTTGAATTGACAAGCGATATCATACGTTACAACTTACAATAAAATCTTACTTATATATGTTATTATAATCTCAGCGCATAATAAATACTCTTGTCCGATAATTTATTTATATGTCCGTCTGTTTTTCGTTTTACATTATTATTGTACACGTGTGACATTTATAATCCCACGCCATGTTGAAAACCGTGTGGCAGGGGAATCTAATTGCCTCCTCGGGGGAGCGCAGCCATACAATGAGGGTGGCGGCTGCATGCACTTTCAACAGCCTGGAAACAGAGACGCAGGCGGCGGGGGGGCGGCAGGGGCATGGTCCCCCCATTTTTTCTTAAGATTAAAATATTACTTTAACTCATTACAAATATTTATATAAAATTATATAATTATTAAAAATGTTATTTAATAGCATAAAACTAATAATTTTAAAAAATGAATAAGCGTGTAATAATAATATAGTCATAAAAATCTTATCCTCGTGTGATATTATCATCTTTTCTAACGGTATAATGATACAATATTTAATATATATCATTAAATATATAAAATATATATGAGATATCATTATAAAAATTATTTTCCGTTCATTGATATAATGTAATATATTATTTTTATTGTCTAATATATATTTAGTATATTTAATATACTCAAAAATTTATCTAGTATTACCAATCATTATTATATCTAATAATTTTATGATTAAAGCATGTTTTTTAAGTAGTTATTTTCTAATAATTTTTTTATATAATGTTTTCCTTCCCATTTTAGGCCAGTATATCCTAGAGGATAAGATATTAAAAATATATATATATAATTTTAAAATTTTTATTTATAAATGAACTATTATAATATTATAAAAAAATAAAAATAATAGAATTATAATTTTATATTAGCATGACAATAATATATAAAATCTCAGTATTAATTATATAAAATCTTTAATATAAAATTATATAGTAGTATTAATTATAATTTTAAAATAATAATTTTTAAATACAAATTATAATAATTTTAGTAATTTATATTTTGATCAAACCAAAGAAGCAAAGCAGACGAAAACGATCACGAAAGTACCAAGAAATTACTACGTGACTACTGACTTATGCACTACAAGTGGTCCCACTCTTGGGTTCGTGCGTCCCATCTCATCTCATGCCATGCACGCCAAATGTACCTGCGGCCCTTTGCCCTCTTTCTCCCTCTCCTTTTCAGTTCTCACGACACGACACGACGTACGATACTTGTCGGTCGTCCACGCCATCTGTGTACTGAACCCATCGCTTCCATTGGCGGAAGACATTGATTCCTAGATTCCATTCCTGAAGAAAACTTTAATTTCCACCAATACTTCGCATTGAAGGAAAAACAGAAAGAAAGAAAAAAAAAGAGGAAATAAAGGGACGACTGACGACAGACCTAATTAGAAAAAGACCAGGGTCGTTGCCCATTACTCATCAGAGACGACTTGGGTTTTGTTGGCCCGCAAATTAATTAGCATGTGATGTAAATATATCATGTATTTACATCATGTATATATTATTCAAATTGTGGTAGATCGCCGCCAACTCTCTCTACCAGCCATCATAGGTGGCTAGGTGCGGTCATGGGGCTTGCTTAGGCGTTACCTAATTATTATGATTGTCACTCACTTGGACGAAAATATTGACTCAGTCAGTCCTGGCCGAAGTGGCCACGGAAGCCATCCCCCGTTAAGCCGAGTGACATGCAGTCGGGATTCATAGACTTTTTCAATGTTTTAAATTTCAAATTCTACCTACAATTATCACTGTACTTCACTAATTGTAATGACTAGACTTTTTCAATGCATTCTGTTGACTTTCCACGCACGTACGCACACTCCAAATATGCGAGTCATAATTAGTCCCGGACTATGTACTAGCTAGGTATATATACTTTCATTGAGGGTAATGTTAACAAATTAAATTAGAAAAAACTAATTTAAATTAATTTTTTTTTAATTTAATTTTTTTTAATTTAATTTGTGTACAAATTAACTATTAAATCACCTAAAATTTTACACGTTATATGAATATTCAATATAACAATTAATTTTTAAAATAAATATTAATTTAATATCAAAATTATTCATATTTTCACGATAGTAACCTAAACTTGCTATCCAACAAATTTGGATTCTAATATATTACTAAACAGGCCCCAAAAGACTAAATAAACTTTGATGGAAATATGAGTTTCTAATTAACTTTCAAACTTTGACAAGTTCAAGTATCGAGTCTGTTTGACGGTGATTTCTGACTCGGATTATTAGACTCCATATACTATCAGGTTGAGAAGGCTTTCTGATTGACAAAGGTTTTAGCTTGAAAAGAAAACTGATTTGATGATAAAATCAAATGTTAAAGTCAAATTGAATGCTTAAAAACTTGGTCAATTAATGAAAGACTAAATATGGTGTCAATTAATTAGTCCAAGCAAGAAGTTAGATCTAAAGATCAAAGGGAAGTTTAAATGCTATGTGAGGGTGTGAAGTCCAAATTAATGACTTATGAGTTAGAGTTCCTCAAAAGGTATGTTAGATATAAGTGTCTAAGAGCCATATTGCTCGAAGGCCATATTAGATTGAGACATTGCTTTTTTGAGCTAGTTCAAGGACCAAGTCCAAATGACAAATTAGTTGCTTGAGATTGAGTGACTAATATGAAGATCATGTTAGAAATGGTGATTACGAAATTATGATATAGACACCTTGAATGAGGGATTGACTGTCCGAGTACAAATCTAGTTTCAATGTCAATTAGAGTCCACACATTATTAATTCGAGAGCAATTTTAGAACTTCACAACATGGGTTGACTATATTTGAGTTTTTTAAAGCATCTATTTCATGATGATGCTTATTATTTTATTTGCTGGTTTGAAAGATTATTATGATAAACTACCCAAACGGGTGATGTGCTATTATCTAGATGCTTGTAAACATACTATAATATTAATTGAGAATAGCAAATTTGACGGAATATTTTAAGTCAAACTTAAGAAGAAAGAACCTATGATATTTTGATGACCAATACTTTAATGCAAAATGTTTTGGGTGGGTAGGGTTTGGGAGCTATTATTGTAAAATTTTAAAAACAAATCTTAAAAAAATCTTATATATACTATAAAATTAATATTAAATATTATAAAATTTTTGCACGTTGGTATGGAGGAGGAGTGAGAATATTATGCTTCACATACTAAATTACTTATTCATCTTATTATTATTATTATTATTATTATTATGGTTGCATCGAGGTTCCACATGAAATTATGAACTCAAAAAGTATGAAAAAAAAAACACCCCTATGACATTATAAAACGATATGGTTTAGCCCCATAAACGCCATCCACAGAATATGGGGAATAATGCCAATAGTGGCCTGGAAATGGGATTAATATTGAATTTGCACCGATTAAAACTTTTGCCCCAACATCATTCAAGGAAGTTGTCCTGCAAAGTTTATTATTATTTTAAAAAAAGTTAAGGAAAAAAAATTTAAAAATTAAATTATGAATATTAAATTAGTGTCAATTGTGAACTTATTTTGTAACTTCAATCGACGAGAATAACACTAGAAACATCGAACTTTAACATCAGTTTGGTAGAATCGGATATAAATATGAGTTTGCTTACATGTCACGTTATTGTCGGCTTTGGGCTCATTATATTATATGGCTTTAAAATACATCGTGACATTTAAGACATTCTTTTTTATATATGTCTTGACTCTTTTTTCCATGTAGAATAAATATTTCAATAATATCTTTTAGGTATTTTTTTTGTTTTCAAATGCAAATTTAATTTGTGTATGAGACTCAATTTATTTTAATTTTTTTAATCTTTTGGGAACTTTATTACCTACGTATATTTCCTAATGTTTGAAGGATTTAATTTTAAAAAATAATTCTCTTTTATAAATACATTATCTCTTACTAAACAAATTTTGTTTTACAAAATAAGAATTTTAAAAGTAAGTACTATAAAGTAAAAAGTAACAAAATTAAAACACAAAACAGAAAACACATATCAACCATTTAAATAATCACAAATAGTGAATTTGGACGAAGTTGGAATAAGTTAAAACTTACACTATTTGATTGTTTATATATAAAAAAAACTCGTGTACGCGTGGAAAAATATATGACATTAAAGTTAGTTAATTTATTTTGATAGCACCTTGAATGTATTTTATTTTGATAAATATTTATAATTTAAAAAAACTAAAATTAAAAATTAAATCCTTAAAGTTTAAAATTGGTATTAGCTTTAATTAACTATGCTATGATAACATCTAGTGTTTGCATATAAAAGGGGTGAATATTCCTCTGCCACAGTGGCCAGTGCCCCTTTGAGACGTCTTCCTTGTGCCAGGCCTTTTCTTCCAGCTCAGCATCACATGCTATTGGCTCTTGTTGTAGGCGTCTCCTCCTGCAGCACCGCCAGTATGCCTTGTGGGCTACACGCAATATATGCCAGAGTAGACCCATGACGGTTCTTTTTACCACCACCCCCAGGGACCAACTGTAATCTAAATAATTGGAAACAACCCAAGGATTGATTTGTACAAATTGTAGTAGGTTGGGTTCCGTCATCCCTGCTACCAGTAAATAAAATAACATGATTTCAAATATTTGGTGAAGTGCTTGTTTCAATTTAGCCTAATAGACACTTGTGTGAGCTGCTTCTTGCGCTTTAAGGCCCGAGCTTATCAAACACTACCCAGTGCACATCTCCCTGATATTTCAAATTAATGGATAACATATGCCCTTGACCTCACGGATGGAGCGGGCAAGGCAGCTATACTTTTGCTTAGGAGGGAGGAAATATAGTGGTTTTGGTAAAGGCCCTCACTAGTCACTAGTATTTTGCTTTTGAAACTCTTGATGGCTTTTTTCTTTTTCCTTTTTGCTTCACCCTAGCATTGTATTGTGTGCATCTTTGCTTTTGCTTGTGAATCCTTTGGGACGCCATGCCAATGCGGACGTGGACAAAGTGGCTTACAGACAGATACAAGAATTGCCAGATTCTTAGGTATTGAATACCATCACAATTGTTTGTAGCCCTTCATTTTGTTTGGTCAGCCACATTTGTTGGAAAGGTTGCGAAAAGAGGCCATAGAAAGGCCACACAAGTGGGGTACCAGACAAACCCAGAGAGCGAGGAAAGTAAGGATAAAATATTTTTAAAAGCCCCCCATACAATTTCATCATGCTTTGGATTGTGAGAAAATGAAATCAGACCAGAACCACTGGAATCCGTGGAAAACTATCCTGTACTCAAACGGAGTTTCGTCCTCCATTAATTTTATAAAGTTATTTTAAAAATGCATTTTATTCAATGGTAAGTATAAATTAAATTTTATTCAATGTATTTGACTCTTCGAAATAATAATTTTTTTGGTTTAATAACTTGCTTTTTGAAAATTCACTTTTATTACTTCTATTTTAGTTATTTATTAATTAAAACATTTATTTATTCAAAATTTAACATTTAAAATAAATATGATAATAGAAAAATAAATATAAAATTAAATTTAGGAAAAAATATAATATTTTAATAAATAAAGAGTAAATAGTATTAAGTTAATTTATAAAATTATTATTTATTTTAATAAAATTTTAACTATTAGATATTTTTATTAAATTAAGTTTTCAAACTAATCAAATAAATAAATAAATACAGACTAACATAATATTTTTCCACTAATTTGTCATGAAATTGTCCAGTCTTGTAGTGCCCCTTAACAAGTTGTTTATCCTTATAAAAATTAATTTATCCAAAAGCATCAAATTTTGATTTAACATTTTCCTATGGCCATTAATACGAAAATTAATCACACGTGTGTATATCTACTCTGTATTGCTGACACGATTTTAAAGACATTTGGCAGAGTGAGTGATTCACTAATTATGGTAAAGGTCGATATGAGATTTATGGCAAACCAGAGCCCATTTCACACTCGGGGAAACAAAAGAAGAAGAAAAAAACTCATGTTTTATTTTATTTAAATTGGCAAACGTGTCCAATATTGGGCCCAATATTGGGCTTTATTGTGAGCGTAATGGATGGAGGCTTCTGAGCGAGAGTCATGGTAGCAGATAATAATAATAACCAAAATATATCGTGATGGCCTGATTATAGGGCCCGTATTCATTCCTGAACTGTACGGCCCATTATATAATCACATTCAATTTCGTTATTCGAGGGCAAATTATATAATCATCATTTCCGTTACATTTATATTTAAAAAGAAAAAGAAAGAAAGAAAGCATACTAACGGGAAGGGTATTTCATGAATTACATACAACCAGAAGGCAATCAATTTACAATCAATTTACACGGTATAGGAGGACATGTTTCTAACCTTTCAAAATTACTGTGCCGTGCGTTGATTTGAGTTTGACCACTTAAATCGAGAAAATCAATCAAAATGCACTATATCAGGTTTTGCACCACCACCACGTGGTGATTGTATATGTATACCAAAGCTCAACTCACAAGTCACAGATTAATGAAAAAAGAAGCCAAAGCAATGCTATATCTAAATAGATTGTGTAAGTAAATTATATAGAATCACTCTCATTATCATTCGTTATTATTTTTATTTTATTTTGTATATTAATATAATTAAAGAGATAATAGTATTTTTATGCGTACTACCAATACAATCAAAACGGCTTCAGATTTAAATGGACCAGATTAAACCTAATACGTGATATGAATTTTTGAATCTAATCAGTTTATAGGGATGATAATGGGATGAGTTTGGGACGAGTACTTACCCTTACCTCGAACTCCTCTCATTTTAAAAAAACTTGTCTTAAACTCATGATGAGTCAGGCAAACCTGCCACAAATACATCTAGGCCAAAAACCCATTCCAATAGGGTTGGGTGAGGTAGATAGTGTAATTCGTGAGTATGTACTTAGATTGGTCAACCCTACTTGGAATCCATCCCATAGAAGAAAACCTGTCTAAAATGGAGGACCCAATGTAGGTTCATCCCAATTTAAAAATAATAACAGTTTAAAAACTATAGGTTCATAGTTATTTCTAAAAACTATTCTTAATTGTATCTGTTTTCAAATTTAAACTAAATTTTATAAGGACTAAGGAAACTTAAATAAATTTTTAAAATTTTTAAATCTATTTTATTATTTGTGTCTATTATATATTATTATTTTTATTTGTTATGAAAGCTAATTTTTTAAAATATATATATTTTAAAAATATATTGTTTACTTCTATTAAAAAAATTATTTTAAATTATAATTCAATACGAACTCTAACAGAAATAAAAAAATATAATACATAAAATAAAATTCATACAAAATAAGTCTTTAGAAATAAATTTTAAAAATATCTATAGAACTTATCTATTTTGAAAACTAACATTTAAAATAAATATTTTTAAAATAAATGTGAATATATAATTCTTTTAAATTAGTTATCAAATTCTCAAAATATTTAAGTTTGAGTTTTGATCGTGGATTAAGCATGTAAACAGTTGAATAACAATTAGTCCACTTTATTGACCAAGTTGTTATCCTCAATCATAGCGCATCCAATTATATATATCAGCTCCCCATGTAAAAGGGGAAGCAAGCAACAATATTTTCCCCGCGGGTAAAAAATGAGGAAGCCAACTTTTATGTTCCCCTGATGCGATGAATTATTTAAGCTTTTGTTTTATTTTATTACTGAAAGTATCGTTTTTGAGGCACATTTAAAATGTCATGTGGCGTTATCAAAGAGAGCTCCTCACATTGGGCCTATAATGCTGGCAAATGTGCGATGCATGTTATGGCTCAGCTAGTGTGTCGGTTGCTTTCGGCAACAATCAATCACCCAAGCTTGATCCATCTATAGCATAATAACAATACGAGTTTCGGGTCCCCCCCTCCAATGACCATTACCCATATTTATGGTACACAGCTCCACAGGTTAAAGGACATTAGTAAATAGTAACCTCTCTGGTTGTCCTTCCCTCGCCCAGATTTCCAGGATATTGGATTCAAACAAAAATTCACGGAAGGCAAGGACCCCAAAATTTGGAACTTCTCTATCAATATTTTGTCTGTGGCATATTGTCATATTCATTTAGTGCCTAGTGGGTTTTGACATGTGACAACACCTCCTCCATACCAGTTTGGTTATATTTGGAACAACCAATGCTATTATTCAAAAACACTCGAGCACGGGGATCGATAGGTAGGATCTCTGAATGTGAATCATATACCATCTCGATACTATTCAGAGGCCAGTCACCCATGACCGTGCTTAAATTTCGACATGCCAATTTTAAATCCCAACATGTCCTATGGGTGTTTATAGTTTTTTTTTTTTGGTTTCATAATTTTAAATTTTATTAGAATTTAAGTTTAAATTTTAATAAGAAATAGTATTTTAAAAATAGTATTTTTCTTAAAACTACTCATAAAAATTAGTAGAAAAAATAAAATATAGTAAATCAATGTAATAAAGTAAAGGAAAGAATTAAAAAAATAAAATAAAATAGAATTTAAAACAAATTAAATCTAGATTTAAAAGCAAAAAATAACTTAAATATGTTTTTTCAAAAACAGTCACGTTATTTTATTTAGAAAGTAAGTATATCAAATACAATTTATTGATCAAATTTTATTTTTCAAAACAGAATCCCGTTTTGGGTTTTCGTACCAACCATATATATGTTTGGATTTTGATTCTGTGAGCATATATATCTCCTTTGATACTATGTTAAACTTCAAAAGTTTTTACCATAAAATCAATAGATAATAGGTGAATTGATAATAAGATCATAGTAATTAATTGTAAAGTTAG
The DNA here is from genome assembly GCA_023512835.1 of Taxillus chinensis. NCBI lineage: Eukaryota > Viridiplantae > Streptophyta > Magnoliopsida > Santalales > Loranthaceae > Taxillus > Taxillus chinensis. The sequence goes on from CM042092.1 coordinate 12,563,173, forward strand.
ATAATTTTTAATATATAATTGGTATGGTATAATTCTCATTCAAGTGACCAATAAAATATAAGAATTTAATGGGGTTTTTGTATTTGATTTTGCATGGTTTTTAACCCACTGAAGCAATTGGTAGCGATTTTCTGAGCTGGGTATAAAGAAGGATATATAAGACTAATTGTAAGTAACTCATGCAATATGTGATTTGATATCATGTTCCTTTAAGGATTTGGATAGTAGAAAATTCTCATATTAGAGTATCTAGTATAATTATACTTTTCTTATAATTTAAGAAAAAATATAGATTTATCAAAAATTTATTTACATCAGGTTCTCTAAAATAGGATATAAGGATATGAAATAAATAGTAAATTTCTATATTTAGAGATTTACTATTCATCCATAAATATTTTTCATATAATTTTTTAATATATATTATTATACTTGTAATATTTTTATTGATAATAATAAATAAAAAGATAATAAAGATGATATTATATGTTTTATACTTTACCTAATGTATAATCTATAGATATCTATTTAGTTAACGCTTTATGTAAAAAATAATATATATATATATATATATATATATATTAAAATTTAAAAATAACTTGATCATTTACAATACTTTTTATTAATGAAAATTAAAATGTTATAGATTAGAATTTGAAAACTTTGAAATATTTATTTGTTTAATTTTATGTTGGGAAAATGGGAATACATTTAGTTTGATAAGTAAACAGATTAATAGACAACCAATTTGTTTGTTGGTTCAAGAGTGTACACAAATATATATATGTGTTCATCCATGTGTTCACATGTTCACAAATATTAACGTACGCATGAACGATATTTTTATTCAAAACTCAATGCTTGGTTTATAATTGAGAAATCAAATGAAGGAATACGCAAATCTAATTGCTTTACTCAACTTGATTCATTTGCGGCCAAGAATGAAGTGAGCAATTATTAAAAACCTCAATTGAGCGATCGGTATATTGGTGGAGGCGCAGACAGATGGACCGAGGACTTGATTTGAGTGGGGGCCGGCGGCCGCGCGGGATGGCGACTGTCGAGGACGGCTGCACTGCATGCATGCAGTGACTGAAAAGCAACCTCGTCGCGACCTATGAGTCGTGGTCAGTTGTGACGTTTTTTTCCCCTCCTTTTACTGAAGAAATGAATACAATTTGCTTATTTAATTTGATTCTCACGTGGACTAAAACAATGAATGAGCTATTCAGCAGGCTTTTTTTTTTCCCACTCTCTCTCTCTCGCTCCAACGTAGTACCCTTCTCATCATCTAAACTTTCTTAATTTGTTGCAAGGCTGTGTGTTTTTGTTTTGTTTTGTACGTTACGTTTCATAGGTAGCGATTAATATATATATAATATATATTGGTATTTTATATGGTGAAGGCCTGGGGCATGCATGACGATCATCGTTCTCAACTTTCAGTGCTGCAGGAGTGTTTGCTTTAATATATAGTTAACGTTTTAGAAAATATATATATATATATATATATATATATATATGGCCATCCCTGCTCAGCGAAATTAAATTATACCCTTATCTTTTAAATATTTAAAATGACAAAATTTATTATATCTATATATTAAATTATTATTATTATTACTTTACTAAAATAGTAAAAATAATATAAAATTTTAAAACATATATTATTGTTAACATTATAAATTAATATTAACATAATAAATTAATAATATATAATAATAATAATAATAATAATAATAATAATAATAATAATAATAATAAAGATAACATATGCAATCGAGTGAATGACAACTATATTTTAAAACCAAAATTTGAAATCACATGCCACCCTTCTTACTTGCGGACGTCTCTCTCTATATATTAAAATTTCAAAGACCACGTCTCTGTTTACAGCCCTAGCTAAGAGCCTTTAATGCCAAAATGAGGCACATAGCCTGATAGCCTTGAGTCCTTGACAGATGTCAAGGGTTCTCCGGTTGATAGTTGATGACATATACAGTTTATTTATTTGATTATCTTTTTCACGTGACATTGTGACAATACTGTTAAAGATGCTTTTTTCAACGAAATTTAAAAACAATTCAACACCATATAGTATCGTAAAAATAGCTTTCAAGAAATTTAAAAACTCAAAATTACTTTCCAAAAAGACAATAAAAACTTTTGGAAAGCCATGAATAGCTTTTTGCAAAGTTTTGTTTTTGTTTTAATTTTTATATCTATTTTGCGGAATAAATTTGTTTTTTTAAGAGCTTTAAAGTTAATATCAAAATAGAATTATTCATGAAAATATTGATGAATTTAAAAATATTTATAAGTACTATAAATTTATTTAAATTCATATTTTTTAAAAATAATTATATTCTAAAAAAAGTAGGTGTGTACCAAACATAAGATAAAATTATCATTTTAAATTATTGCGAGTGATATATAAATTAATTTTATATGTAGATTAAATTATTTTGTTTAAATTAGTTTTAAATGTTGGAATCTCCGGAGTATTAAATATGTTTTTCATAATAAACAAGTAGTGGTCGCATAATATATGTATGTATCTATAAAATCAATCTATCACTATCTATCTCTAGGCCCACCCCCTATATTATTATATAAATCGCCAATGAAAACGGAATGGACCCACGACGCACAATTTCATTAGTGGGGGCCTGGTGGAGTTGGATGGGACTCCCGGGAGCAGAGAAGCTCTCTCCAAAAAAACAAAAACGGTAGCAAATTGGGATTTGGGACCGATGACACTTGGGATAGGGTCGTATTATGGGACCGGTCCGAAACAGACCAGACCAGTGAAATATTGTACTCTGATAATATTTTACGTTAGAATGTCGGAAAGGTAAAATTATTTGCCGGGGGAGGGACATTGACATGTGTCCCCATTATGGCTCCACTTTTCGTATTCAAATTGCAAATCAAAACACGTGGTCTCGTATCCAACCAACAAATCCTTCCGGGTAGCCCCCACCAAATGTTTTTAAGGAATGAGAACTCCCCAAATTCTCTCTTTCACTTATTAAATATTTAGTTAGGGTAGGTATTAGAGTAGCACGTAGAGTAGTAACCAATCCTTAACCCTGTAAGCTAAAGAAAAAGGGTAGAAAGAAAAGAGATAAAAAAGAGGTAGAAAGGAAAATGGGCAGAAAAAAAGAATAGAAAATGAGTGTGATTTGTTGATATAGAAAAGAGAAGGAAATCATATTTTATATTATAATATTAAATCTTTTTATCATTATTATTTTGTCATCAAGCAAAAAAGTTGTACTCATCTGATACTTTTGTTTTTAATCTAAATTCACGCTAATTTGATATTAAAATTATGCACGAATTTTGAGACACTTTTTAGACAAAATTTAAATTTTTCTACACCAATCAAGCAAAGGAAAATTACACTTCTATGCTTTTTCTGCATTGCCTTCCCTTTTTCATACCTTTTCCGCGTTAGCCAAGTAGAGGGTAAATTCTAATATAGAATCAAGAGTAATTTTTTTTAGAGTCAATTGATTTATGATGTTGATTCTTGAATTTTAATATGGTATCGAAGCACGTTGTGTTTTCACTTACGATATTCATTCTGTTAAAAGTTTATTCTAAATGTTTTGCTTTACATATATTTTCAGACGTATGTATCATTACATTGTCACGTGAGGGGTGTGTGTTACATTGGAGAAAATAACTAATTCATAGATCTTAATATGGAACCAAGGGATAGTCTTTCCTAAAACCAATTGATTTAGGACGTTGATCATTGAATTTTAATAGTAAGCCACGAAAATTGATACGTTGCTTTATATTATTAATATTAGTAGTAGTAGTAGTAGTAGTTTAGCATATGAACTCGATATTCATTTTAACCATTGTTCAACACCTTCTAATAATTAGTTAAATTTTAGGAGCCTCAAATAGTTCGTTTTGACCTACAATCAAGGAAATTAAAGTAGTGTTAGTTAAAATGATATTATTTTTAAAAATAACATGTTCAGATAATTTAAAATTAGTTATAGTAATATAAATTCATCTGAATTCATAATTTAAAAACATAAAAAACCAAACGGCCCTACCATTTGCTTCCATATATATATATATATATATATATATATATTATCTCTTTGTGATTTATTTTTTGAAAATATTTTTTTTAATAAAAATAGTCATCTATTCATTTTTTTTAAAATAAATTTAGAAATACAAAATAAATAACGAATTCTTGAGTAACTATTCATTACTATAAATTTTTTTAATATATGTGAATTTTTGAATGATTATAATAAATAATATATAGGGAAAATATAATAAAAAAGAATAAAAAATATTATTTTAATAGAATAAAGATGGGGTATGAAATAAGATATAGAATTTTTTTTGAAAATAAATAAAATTTAGGATAAAATTTTAGAGAATATATTTTTTAATTAAAATTTAAGACAAAATATAGTGAATGTTGTAACTCCAGTAAGTTGTTTAGTTGAACTCATGAAACAGTTCAAACCATTTTATAATTTTATTATGTTACATTTCCCCTAATATTTGTTATATGTAATAATTTCTAAATAAACTATATAAAATTTAAATAACTGAAAGTTTTGTAAGTGTCTTTTGCAATTTTTAAAAATATATTCTTAAAATAAATAGTTAAAATAATTAAATATTTCACACACACTTATCCATAATGAATGGTATTCAAATTAATCGGATGCCTTAATTTATAAATGAAGTACAATATTAATAGCAACTCCCATATGCTTTTTATTGTCCGTAAATAAAAAGTCAAATGTTAAACATAAACTCAAACAAGTTCTTTATCACATTATATATCTATAAATTGTTATAATAACTATTCAAAAATGAAGAGTTACTATTTACTTTCAATATAAACATTTATATTATTTTTATTATTTAATAAAAATACTATCAATTTGAATAATATTGTTGGAATGTAAGTAAAAAAAATAGCTATGAAAAAATATATAAATGTAGAGATAATTTGATGAATGTTACTGGAGTAGCTCTAAGTTATATGGTTAAACCCTACTATTTTTTCCCACTGTTCTTGGATACATCCGTTATGTCAATAGGCTTGATAAACTATATTTTCAAATAAATTAAAGTTCAATTTTCATATCTTGCTTCCCATTCGAAGGGGAAACTGTAAAATCAACGAAAAGAAATTAAAATTTATTGTTATGATAGCCCGGTCTTCTTCTTTATTTTTAAATTTAATATTTTACCGTGGTGTAATTAAGTAAGTGTGACATTTTGAAAAGTATTAAAAGCTTTCATTTCCTCTAATAAGTTACATGTGTTTCACTTTATAGTTATTCCTTTTTATATAATATTTTTGTCAAACTTCAAATTTGAAACTCAATTTATCTTTTTCTGTTCGTTTTTATTATCATTCCACAAAATTGTTATTTTAAAACTTATATGTGAAAGTCATAACGAGAATCAAGAAATCATATCTAGGTATCTTTATGGGCGGATAAATGTCACATCCTCGATTTTAAGTTTCGTTTAAAACCTAGTCAAATGATTTCCATGTCCTAATTATAAGTCATAGCAAATAAAGGGGGGATCACGTTTTTGAAAAACTACACATTTTTTTATTAAACTAGATTTATCAAACAAGTTCAATATTTTAAAAAATTATTTATATTTTATTCAAATCAGTTAAAATCAATAAAATTTATATTGTTATAGTTTCATGTGGATATGTTGATGAAAATAATAAAAAATTGAACCAGATTATTAATTCAGTTAGATTGTTCATTATCAATTCCAATTTTACATTACATTTCACCGGATAATAATTCACACGCAATCATTGAATTTCAAACAAGCCCCATAATAGTTTGCAAACAATTATTGAAATATATATATTTTTGATAATTTGATAATAAATTTTATTGATTTTATAAACGATTATTTTAACTTTGTTTTACATAAAATTACATAAGAATATTAGGTTTGTTTGGTAGATTGTGTTTTATGAAAATATATATTTATAATTTCCAACTATTGTTTATGAACTATTATTGAACTTGTGAGGTTTGCATGTGATTTGTTATCCTCCATTTAAAAAATAATAATAACTAAAACCAAACAGATCAAATAACCAAAATAAGCCAACTAACTTGACCATAATTCAAATAAAACCAAATTGAATTAACAATTTGGTTTTATTTAAGTTTTTTTTATTTTAAATAAATTAAACTAAATACATTTTTATTAAATCTAATACAAATATTTTATTTTATATATAATCTTATGTAATAATAATATTTGAGCTTAATTGATATAGATGAGGTTAAAATATACACACACACATTTGATAAGTAAAAATTATAGACGATTGAAGATTGTTGTGATCATTTTATAGAAAGGGGGACATTTCCAGAAAGAAATTTGGAGGGGGAGAAATGCATCATAAATTGTCAAAATCGTGTCCTTCCTTAATCCTTACTTCTAGAATACTTGTACTCTAGACAACAAAAGGGTTCAAAAAGTGCCGCACTAGTTGTTGCCTTGCCCCATCGGATCCGTCGGAGCTGCGGAAAGCGTCGACATAAAATAGTGACACTTCATATCTCGCAGGTTCATTTGCACTCAAGGTTAGGTGATTGATTGACATCGAGAAAAACAGAAGAAAAAACAAAGTCAAATTGCCCCCTTTTCTTCCCCTACTTTCCACTTTCCCTCACCCAATTTCGATATTTTCCAAGCACACCCTTAAAGTGTTGCTTGCATGACTTTCGGGAGATACATACATACATACATATATACATATATATATATATTATAAAGTGGTCCCTCCTCTTAGAAATAATTAAGAAGCCCATAATCAAAATTTTAAATTAACTCAAAGCCTTGATTTTAGGCACCCGGCCCCTGGATCTATTTTAGGCACAGTGAGAGGGTCTTGTGCACTGCATAGAGAATTACCGGGGGTGAAGAAAGAAAAGGGTAGACAAGACAATAGGCATCACATCACGGAATTATATTAATATGACTAATATAATTTCCATGTGTCAGAAAACTGGGTGTCACACACTCTTTAAAAAAATGGAGAATTTGAATTTCAACTGGTTTTTTGCCCCCAACATGGCATCTTTTGTGTAGCAGTAAGTGTGTGAGGGGAGTGGATGGAACCGTTGGATTAAAATCACATTATATAATAAAAATTTGATTACCTGTATATATATACTAGTTTTTCCATTTATGAAGCCAGAGTAATACAAGCAGCTTCTAGCAGCCTCGATCAGAGAAATAATGTACATTAAGGAGGAGAAAAGAAAGAGAACCGAAAAAAAAAACAAAAAAAATAGCCTTCCATTTTCTTTTCCTTCTGATCACAGTACTATAGCATGTTTTCATTTTCCTGGGATTCAAAAACAAGCCCACATAATTAGTATCACATTCGAATTTGAAGACAATTAATAAGCTTAATTAATTATTATCAGAATCAGAAAATTAATGAAAGAAAAAGAAAAAGAGAGAAAGAGAAGAAACAGGCGAACAGTTTAACATTAATGCATACCAGATTGCCAATGGATCTTTTGCAATGGAGAACTGCCTCGTGAATTAAGGAGCTCTCCGAGTCACAAGACCTGCGCCAGTCACAAGCAGAAGCGACACTTGTCCGCGGAGTCGGCATCAAAGAACACACCCAGTTCTTCCCATCTCGCATTCTCGGGTCATTGGCCTTGGTCTTAGTGGGCTTAGCCCTCCTGAACAGCGGCGTCATGAGGAAATCCAAGTACTTGTGAAACACCTGCTTCGATATCCTCCGGCACCTTCTCAGTGAAGAGCAGCGAAGATCCCTGGCCGAAAGCACCAGCTTCGGAGTAGTCGAGGAAGAGGCCGGTGGAGATGGAACATTGGTGGTGTCTGAGACGAAGAAAGGCACCACCAGGCCATTGGAGAACATCTCATGATCGGCATGAACAAGGGCAAAATTCTGAGAGCTCGTGTAGAATTGCTTTGAGGGTGGCATTTTCGGGTCCATTTCGATGAATGAAGCTTCATCGGACGCATCCAGACCCAGGGGGTCGTCCACCGAAGGCTGGAGGTTAATCAACCAGCTGTATGAGAAGCTTTCGATGGAGAGAGGGTGAGAGTGGGAGGCATCCATGGCTGTCAAGAGGGCCAGGATCGGAGTACTAGCTAGCTATAGTAGGCTATGTAAAGAGTATATGGGGAAAAGAAGCTAATATATATGCGAAAACAAGATGGGGGAGGAGGATAATAGCAATGAACGGCTTTGCTCTCATTGAAAGGCACCAGTATATATGCACACTGCCAAAGCACCCGCGTCCTTTATATATATGCGTGGTTATTGTCCCAACAAGAGACAACCCATATTTAATAACTGAGAAGGGGGGGATAAACAGAATGTGAACCACAGACACACCCATGATGTCTTGTTGCGTCTCGAGTTAATTTACCGACACCACCTCTCTCTCTCTCTCTCTCTCTCTCTCTCTCTAGAGGGCCAATAGAGAAAAAAAATCAATGTGCATAGTAAACAGGTTCATGCATTCTTACTGCATAGTCCTTCCACCGAGCTTCTGATACAGTGGAACTACAGTAGAGAAAGAATAATCCATTGTACAGGTATCTTTTACTATTAAAATGTGGGTCTCGGTTGACGTTGATCGTGCCGGGTTAAAAGTTAATTTACCTCTTAATTTGTATATAATATAATAAAAATAATATTTACGATCTTAATTACGTCTAAGTCTTTATAAATTTATTTATTTTTTATCTATTAATCTGATATGTTCTCGACAAAATTACTTATCAGTTATATAACTTGATGAGTGAATTGAGTGGTGCATAACATTACTCGTATGATTCTCCATGAGATGATATTTTCTGTAGATTTTCTATATGCTGAAAGCTCTATGTTCACTACATATACAAAAATAAGATAAAGAGAAAAAATGCTACCGTTGTTTTGGTTCTTTCAAAAGCACAATTTGCTTGTTAATTAGAATTTTAGGTTGTTTTCAGGCATCTATGATATTTGTAGCTTACATAGATGTAGGTCTGTATTTTTTTTATATATTTAATGGTGATAAGAATAGATGAATCGACTAAAATTTTATACATCAAATCGATTCGAAATTGATGATTTTTTACTATTGATTAATTTTAATTTACTATTTTTCCAAATAGAAAATTTTCTAATTCATTTTAAAATATTACATAAATAAATCTGACCTACTCTTACGCTTACTCTTTATCTATATTCTACACGTTATTCAGAAATATTTAGTGGTGTGGAGATTGAGATTTAACGGGAAAATATTATTATAACGTGTATGTTGGTTTTTACTGTTTTATTTTTGTTTTTAAAATATAATAATTATTTTTAAGTATAGAAAATTTAAATTTTAAAATAATAAAATATTATTTTTATTTTTTATGACTAAAAAGTAAAAATAAATTTTTATTATTTTTAGATTTCTGTACTAAAAAATAATTATTATATTTTAAAAGAAAAACAGAAAACATCCTAATTAAAATGATGTTCACGAGGTGTACGCAGATATTTCATAATAAAAGTTCTATGATAACAGAGTTCAGCATTAATTAATATATAGTTAATATATCAAGATTATATGATCACATTGTACCAAAAGTCGACATAAATTGGCAAATGACAGAAGCACACGCATAAACTGTCACAGTTTTCCCTAAACACGGATGAAGGCCCTCAAAACAACAGCTTGGGCATGATTAGCTTTTAATTAAATATTGAAACAATTAATAATCTACATGTATTAATATCTGAACTACATTGCGCGCGCTCTCTCCCTCTCTCTCTAATGATGAGTACACTTGAGGATAATAAATAGAAGGATAGATAGATGGTCCTGATATATTGTCAAACACAACATCTGCTGATGGATCCGAGTGCCTAAATTTTCTTGTCCTTCAAAAAGTTATTCAATACGAACAATAATAATTATAATCCTTCCATTTCCTAAGTATTGAGATGCAAGATGCCGATAAGAATGAAGAATGTTTCAACCAGGCAATGAATATAAAATTATGCAGAACGTTTGCTGTTTCCCCCCCCCCCCCCCCCCCCCTCTCTCTCTCTCTCTCTCTCTCTATATATATATATATATATATATATATATAAGAAATTTGAAGCATTTTTACATGGCAAATTCAACTCATTATTGTTGATATACAATCTAAAAGCAATCAATAATAAGACACGTACAGGGTTTCCAATTTGCCCAGGAAAGAGTGAGCATTAGCCGAGGTTTGTGGGGGAAAAATCCCAATGTAGAAACCGAAGTGACCAGAGCCCCCACCCTACGCCCCCAATGTTCCCCCCGGACTCTAAAGCAAATCTGAACTATCCAACATTCATAATTACAAACAAACCTTCAAATCAAAAACAAAATTGCTTTTTCATTGTGCAAAGTCAAATGATTTTTAGGGGAAAACATAAGCATCATATCAGGATTGCAATAACACGAAACTTCATTCACAAGAGGAAGGAACGCTGAATGAGATTCACAAAGTGGGGTCTAAATGTATGCCAAACTCACAACAAAGTCATTCACGGTGCCATATTCTGCACACACGGTTAACATATGAGACCCAGTAAGTTTGTTATGAGGGGCTCGTGTGGATGCACCGAAGTAAGGCCCCTCGATATAGGATTGGGCGAATGTTTTCCTATTTTGCCACCTATACCACTTTTTTTTTTTCTATCTTTAAATTAATGTTATTAGATTGATATTTTTTTATATTAATCCAATAAGAAAAAGATTCTATGCTAATTACTTATGTAATATACTTATAAAAGTCTAATCTCCCCTAATATATATAATTTACTTAAGATCATTTTTTTGTCATTTAAATGATATGAATAATTTTTTTTTTAAATAATATCAATCAAACGATAATAAAAATATCCTGCATAAATTATAAATTATTTGTATAACATAGCTTTATGTGTCATTTTTCTTAACAAAACAATTTTGTTAAAATTATTTGCAAATTTTTAATATTTTTATTGTTAACTTCCTCTTATTACTAAAGCTATCATTAACGATAAGTTTAACAAATCTGCTTTAACTCTTTTTTTTAAAACTCAATGTTATTTGATTTTAAAAACATATTTTATAAAATCAATTAATTAGACATTAAAAAATAATCAATAACACTGATTGGTAGAAAATTATTTAATAACTATTTAAAGTTCATCCTACTATGCATTAAATGACTATTTAAATAAGAGTTTCATTAATGGCTATTTAAGTAAGAGTTTTGCAACATGCATCCCGTAGTGAGCATTAAGCTGAATCCAACCAAAGAAGGAAAGAGAGACGAAACATACAAAGGACAGTTGTTTTAAAGCTAAATGGTGGTTTAAGAGCATTATTAGTGTAGCTATAAAATTTAATAAAATTATCTATGGAGATCAATATTAGTCACAAATTTATATATTTTTTAATAAAATTATAAAAAAAATTACCTTTTTTTACTCCAATCAAACAACCATCACCCTTTCTCTTTACGCATTTTTTTCACATCAAATTCTTTTACTTTCTTTCTACCCTTTACCAAACAGTAAACGTACATTAAATAATATTCTACCAATTAATGTAATGGGGAAATTTTTACAAACGGCAGTATATATATAAGAGGAAAGAAACTTGGGAAAGAGTAGTAGAGCAGGAAAAAAATTGGATTGGGTTAATGGAAATGGCAGACAAGAATGATTATTGATACTTTCGGATATTTAAGGATTTAACTTTGAAATTTAGAAACACCCATCCAAAAAGTAATGAATGGGGTACAATTACCCACTAAAGTAATATTACCCACTAAAAACAATCAAAACCTTCATCGGGTACAAGTCTTCTTGAGTTTTAAGTCCCTTACACAGTGTGCATCACATTTCATCATATTCAATAGGGGTTGCTGTCATGTAAAAGGGGGTACCAATATTGGAAAATTAAGGCATCCCAGTAATCATGATGTCAAGCAACTTTACCGATGATATAAGATGTATATGATAGAATCTGCAACATTGTTCAGAGACACGGTCAATTATCGGCGGTAGATATCCTAGTAGAATGAACCACAAGGAAGCATCTGTCGTGAATTGTGATTATTATTATTATTACTGTATTATTTTGTAACTTTCATTCTGAAAACATAGGCCCGACCCACTACCCTGTCTGTGCCTGTGAGGCTGTGCCAAATTGGTTCCGCGGGCCTTCCTGAAGGCCACTCTGCCTTAAATCTTAGTACTGAACCATTCAATTTGAACGATACTACTATATACCCATTTAACCATTTTGCACTGTGCACAAATAATAATATAATTCAACTATAGAATTCATAAAGTTTAATTAATTAAAATACTTTGAGCAGTTTAAGCAACATATTTATTTGAAAATTACAAGTTTTACTCAAAAAATGTATTTGTTTATTATATAGTATTAAATATGAAGGGTGCGCATTATATGCCCTTTTTAATATAATTATTATAGTAAACTTACTATATACTATTAGTGAGCTGCTAATATTAAATAACAATGAAAAGACAAAAAAAATAAAATTAAAAACAAAAGAAAATAGAACAAAAAAGTAGTAGGAATGAATGAGTCATAATATATAATTGAAGTGACAATTAATGTCACTTATATTAATAATAATAACTATATATAGCTTAAATTTTAATATAATTTAGTCTGTTATTAGTTTAAATAAAATATATATTTCAAATTATGAAGATTTTGAATAACGTGTTTGAAATTAAAATAATTAAAGAAGGTTAACTACACTTTTAACTCAATAACTTGCATACCAAAAATTTAGCAACAGCATATTAAAAATACAAAATCAAGCTCCAAACTCAAACTCTTAAACGGAAAGTTCAGAAATAATTAGTTGACAAGTTAACACTCTTCACTTGACTTTTATAATGAGATTTAAGCTACAACACATAGGTTAAATTAAAGTGTCAAAATTTCAAGTTCATACGGCAAATAAAACAGCAAGTTAAATTTTTTTTGCATAACTTTCAATTAAAGTTCAGTGCTACAACAATTAATTTCAATTAAATTGCACTCCTAGATAAGTAAGGTAAAGTAGAAAAAAATAAACTAAGTAAAAACATTTTGCTTTCAAACCAAACATAAAAGATTTAAGGTTGAAATGTATTGTATTTTAGTTTTTAAAATGTAATAAACCATTTTCAAATATAAAAAATTAAAAATTAAAAACAACTAATGAATGTTTTTATTTTAAAAATCTTATAAATTTAAAATATTTTTTATTTTTAATTTTACAATTTTTATATCCAAACACAACTTTTACTTTTTAAAAATAAAAAACATCCCAATTAAACTTGTCCTTACATAACCCCCCACATTTTTTTATTTTCAAATTAGGGTGTACCAAATACCTTTGGTTCCAACCTGGGTTCTATTAATTTCACCGTGTCTTTTTCTTTCTACTCCCCCTTCATTTTGAGTATTTTAGCTCAAAAGGATTTCTTTAAAAAAAACAAATTAAAGGCATGCACCAAGCATAAAAGCTAAAAGTAACCACTATTAAATTCTCTTTTAATATAGCAGTGGGGAGGTAAATTTTGCAAACCTAGTAAATTAAGTTGGGTTTTGACTAGGAGCGAAAAGCCGTACCTCCACCCCTATAGCCATAATGTCACCTTCCTCACATTTGACCATTTTATTGACAGAGATGCATGTCTGTCAATAAAGGGCCAAATGTCATGGTTAGTAGAGAATCGTTTTCATAGATATGAGCGTGTTTTGTAAGTGGCACTACACTCGTGACCTCCACCATATTTTCCTGGGATAAAAAAAATGACAAGCCGTTGCATATACTGGCGTAAGTTCACACTTCCATTTACATTTGCTTTTATAGAAAGAATTTACAGGAATGCATCAGGCTCCTGTACGTTTAGAGTTATTGGCTAACCGTGCACGCCGCAGCTAATTTGGTTCTCGCTTCTGTCACTCATCCTCATCCTCGAGGTCGAGGACCATCCTTGTCCTTCTTCTTCTGATAGATGCTTGGGGTGAAGCAGCTGGAAGCATTTCATCTTCCAACTCAGCATACGATGGCTGAGTAGGAGAATGGCTGACATTACTGGAAGGTGTAGCCTCATCTAATGACATGCCTTCCACGTCAGGACGGTTGAGTTCCAAAGCCTCGTCTGCATCTACACCTTCCATCTCAGTGGCTTGCTCTTGTTCATGCCTAATATTGATGACAAAAAGATTAGCATCGACCACTGATAATTGACAAAACCCCAGATTGGCGGTGCTTTCTCTTTTAAGGTCAGACAAAACTCACAACATATTAACACTTCAACTACCTACAACACTGACACTGTGCGCCAATTTATACAAACAGTCTACGAGAAAAAGAACAGCCTCCCTGACAAAACTAAATTTATAAAAATCATTTTTTATGTGTGGCCTCTGAATGACAATTCATTCTCATAAGCGTACACATTAATGCGCAAAAGTGTTTGACATTGATCATTCATTCAAATCCTAGCAATATTGACCCAACACGAATATACCAAAAAATAAAAATATTTACAAGTGCATGGACTAGATGACATACCTTGCTAAATCACCATGTATTAGCCCATTTCCAGAGTCAGCTTCTTTTCCAGACCCCTGATGTGACGTAGCAGCGACCCTCTCGCCTTTTCTCAACAGAGATTTCCTTCTTTTCCATCATAAATAAGTATATATATAAATATATGAATAATGTAAGGCTACGAGTTATCATACGTGCATCTAAGCAATACTGTCATTTCAAACTGTAACTAGAAAAAATAGTAAATATCAATACAGGAATGAGAGAGAAAAAGGTGGGAAAGACATACATATCTTACAAGTTTGCTTTATACAAGAATAAAGAAGAATAACTTACACCAAAAAGGCGACTAATAATTAACAATAAAATCTAAAAACTTTTTAAAAATTATATAAACACTAATTTGTAATTTCTACAAACATAAACTATAACCTCGGGAAACTACAAACATAAACAAACTACAATCAGCCACTTATTTTAACAATATAATTAAATAAATATAAATAAAAGATAAATTCATAGAAAAAAACTTTATTATTTTAAAATCCAACTTTATATTAAAATGTGTATAGGTACTAAGCTTTGGTTCACAAGTGAGAAACTCTAAATTGTTACTCTCCCATGACACAAGATTTCCTCTAAGAAGACATAATGGCCTAAAGAGCAACAAGACATCTAGCCCAATCAACGTTAGAATAACCCATTTACATCCAAAGAGCCTAAATCAAAACAGCCAACAATATAGAGATGTCCTCGATCACAAAACACTACTTTTGGCCAAGAGGTCCTTTGCAAGTACATGACAATATAAAGAACTATCTTCCAATGAAAAGTACAAGCACTCATGAATTAACTCACCATACCGGAAGCAGCAGTATATATGGGCAAATTATAGCAAAAAATTAGACTTCCGCAACAAGAGCATTGCGAAATTGATTGGGAGAGAATGTCACATTCCGAGTATCCGGGACGTCTTGTAGTTGTGCAATCCAAATTGATATTCGTGTTACTTGAGAAGAAATAGTATGAAAAGCATAACTGATGAACAGTAAAAGGCTCTAAGACAATTTGTGTAGGAGATTCGATAGAATTCCTTCACATCAGACATGCAGTTAAGGAAGCATGCTGCTAGTCATGTATTTGATGATGAAAAGAAATTTAATCATTTCTATACAAACTAATAAAAAACTGAAACCATTCTCCTAACAAGTCTAAGGCAAAACGAAATCAGTCTAATACTCCAAGCATTAAGATTTGCTTAAATTAGCCTTTTCTCGCAGAGGTGATTAAACACCACATAGGTGAAATTCTCAAATAACTGCTTTTAAAATTTTCTTTTATTTTTGAAATCTAAACTTAATTTTAACGAGAGACTCAAATAAGTTTTTTATTTATTTCTTTTTTATCTATTTTATTGACAGAGCCTACTATATATATATTATAAAATTTTATGGGAATAATTTTTTAAAAATAAATTCTTTTAAAGCACATTCTCTTTCTTACTAAATAAAATTTATTTTCAAATTAAAATTCAACACTCAAACAAAATATATAAAACATAATACAAAAATTAATACTTATACTTAACATGCCCTATAAGATTATGCATAAACGACAAGATGCCTAGGCTAATGTTATGGTAATGTTCAAAAACATTCCCATCCATGACGCAGCCTTTTGACACAAATTGTACGGACAGAATTAAGGACTTCGTTAATTGTAACTATGACACGTCTAACACAACAAAACACAAGGAATGATGAGTTGTGACACCAACTAATTTCCTAGGTTAAACTATTACAAATGGTTAACTAGATAAAAGTAATGTTATTAAATATTAACTTCGTTAACTTTTAGGCATTTTCATCAACAATTCAAAGGTTTGTCTTTACTAGCGTCATGTTTCACATTTTTAGCATTCAGATCTTTTAGAAATTCTATTAAATTATTTTGTTGAAAATATTCATTGTGATGCATAACAAAGATAACTACTTTAATAGAATTTAGAAGAGCAATAAAATTTATTTACCTCTTTATTAATGATTGTAATGTTTCATCATCAGATTTCCCTGTAATATTTGATAAAGAGTCGAATGAATTTTCATCCACCAAATTCGTATTGCTTTCAAAAGTCCTCTTTTGAGAAACAAGTAAGCCAAGTTGCTTTAATTTATGAGAAATTTGGCTCGTTGAGAAAGCTCTGTCAGCATCAAGTGCATTTGCAATCATATAACTGCATCGCTTATGACCTTTAAACCTGCATATACTCAAATAATTTATTTAGAAGAAATTCAAATCTTAAAAAATAATCCCGCCAAACAAACAAGTAACTCACTTATCAAATAAAGTTCTAATCATCGTCTCTTGTTCTTTGCTGAACGCACATACTCTTTTTCTAGAATTCCTGGAAAGCATTGGTGAAAAAATACTATTATTTTCTCCATAATCTAAAATGGTAGTTATTAGATGAAGTAAATCGAGAATGTTTTTGAATACTTACAAAGTTCGTTTGAGAGATCTGTTTGAGTCTTTTGAGTCAAAAGAGGGATGATCACTTTCGAAGGCTTTCCCATTTATGAGTTGATTAGGGCTCTTAGTTACTAGATCATCGCCATCAACTATATTGTTCCTTATACGTTTAAGAATGCTGGAAATTTTAAATGGGGAAACCTTTTCATCTGGTTCAAGTGCTTCCGCAATAAGCCGACTACAATGTTTGTCGCCTTTGTATCTAAATATAAAATTAGTCATATGCAATGAATTGCAAACAATCTTAGAAAAGTTTAAAGAAAAACTACAATAAATACAACTTATAAAACAATTGCACAAAAGTATCCTTACTTCTCATATAGATCCTTGACTTTTCTCTCTAGCCCAGCTTTGAGAATAGGTCTTTTCTTTCTCTTGGAAGATTTCAGCCCTGCACTACTGCATCACAAAATGCGTCCATAAATTTAAGTTTGAAGGAAGATACCAACAATAGTGCATACGAATGTCATACTTGTCAGAATTTCCCTTCCTGTCATTGTCACTGCTTGATAGTGTTACGGTGCCTTCCTCCCTATGCATCAGCATATCATATAAATCAAATTGGAAAGAGACATAATTAATACATATAAAAACAATGCTTTTTTCTATAGGTTATGTACCAGCTAATACTTCAAAAGTGTTTCCATGGGCAATTGAAGACTAATCACCATACCAAGTCTGAACTCAGAAGTAGTAGAAATAACGAAAAGGTGAAATACATGTGTCCTACCTTTGATTATATATCTCATGAGAAATCACAACATCCGCTTCATCGTCACCAAGTGCATCTGCCAGGCTTCTATGAACCCTTCCTCCAAAGCCCTGTGATGAACCAAAGAACCCATCATCTGGAGCATTTTCCCAATTCCCAATCTCTCTTTTCAAACCGCCAAGCTCTTGCAACAACGAGTCAGCACTAATGTCATTACATTCTCTCCTTGTCTTCCAGAAGAGTATGTAAACAAAAAGAAGTGGTTGGCTCTTCATCTTCCTCAGCATTCTCCTAACCAAACTAGATAGAAAGGTAACAATATTTTCATAGTCCTTGCATGGACTTGTCTTCTGTTCAACGAGGATATTGTGGAACAAAGTGAGAAATGATAGCTGCAAAATTTGTACAGGCAATTCATATGCATATCAATAAGTTATTTTAAGATTTTTAAGTCTCGATTCAATTATAACTAAAAGATAAATATAGAAAAAGATTACCTGATAAAACATTGGAGAGAGTTCTAGATCTTCACAGATCCTCTGGAACATGCGTATTATGTGGTGGTTTGTACTTATAGCATTGCTCTTATAGAACTTGAGCAACCAACACAAATTATGAATAACAAAACTGTTTGCAAAAGCAGAAACCAAAGTAGACACCTTAAAATCAACTTCATATGTCAAAGATGATTCCTCATCACTGAAGGAGTCATCTGATCCACAATCAAGGTCATTATTAGTGGAATCAGATTTTCCGTTATCCTCCTTTTGCACATTGTCTGCAAGATCACTTGTCTCCATAATAGGTTGTTGGGGCCCATCAACATCAGCATGTGAGATATCACCATTTTTGGGGGCAGAACCTGCATTACTTGAGTTTCCCAATTGTGGTATGCCCAAGCTATTGGAGTTTTCACAGCCAGAGATACCATACTGAGTGCCACCTGTAGGATTATCTCCATTCTGTTTGCCTCCAATATCTTCTGCATCACTTGCCATTTTCCTCTGTTTCTTCTTTCTTGATTTTTTTGAAACCTTAAACAGATAAATTGTCAAGGTTATTATAAAAATATAAAAGATTCATCTACAAAGACTAGAAGTAGAGCATAATTCATAATCAGAAATGCACTTTATTATTATACATAACGATATATTATTTTCAAAGTCATGGCATTATGCACTGTTTTTAATATGGTATTACTGTAATGATTTTCCTCCACATTAAAAAAATGGGATCCAGCTTTATTTTCCAAAATATTACATTAGAATATGACCAGCACCATCTATTCATCTTATTCCCTTTTCTTCTTCTTGCTACTATTGTTGAAATCACAAATACAACCTTAGTTGCGATTCATCTGCCTATAGGCAAATAGATTTTAAGATAACTTCCCATTGTTTTAACTTGACAAAATCAATGGATCACGCAATGAATAAATTGTTTAAAACGAAATGGTACTTAATTTTTTGAATTTCTGACCCCTTGAGGCTTGAATCACAACATTAATTCCACAAATGACGCCAATTTTTTTTTATAATTTTAAAACAAACCCCGTGAAAGATTGTCCTATCATTTGAAAAAAGAATACCATACCCTCAATGTACCACGTTTTTCAAGACTCTCCATGAGCCACAAGATTGTGTGTATCATTTCTACAAGGTCTGCAAGATCACTGGTAAAAATGGTAACGTCATTAGTAGTGTTCACACTTGTAACAAGCATAACAATTTACCACCATAAAATATCAGATTCAAGCATCAGGGAAATAATGAAGACGTGGCGAGAAACAGGATACTATTTTGCATTTACTAAAGAGCCATATGATGCAGGGAAGATAAGCTCATGTACTGTAACGATTTTTAATATAGAGAAACTTGACATGCGTGCCAAAGTACATGGGCAGCACCCTTTTCTTCAAAAAAGAAAAAAAAAAAAGAACTATACGGATTGAAATTATTTTAAATGCCTCATCAGATAGTCATGAAATGAAACAATTTCATATCTGTAAGCTACTAAAATTTCGAATATGGTTGAAGAAAAAATTACTGACTGAATATGTTATTTATCAAGCACAGGAAATCATGACACAAATTTCAAAATTATTTGGAAATTTTAAATTATATTACAAATCATCAATGTTGCATAATAATAATAATCGGTCAAACAGAGGTCCCATTAAGCTCCACAGTGATTTCAAAAACCACTCAAGATTTAGTGTTAGAACTTTCCAAAACAGTGAAGTAAAGATAACCCTTTTGGGCTATTTAGATGAACAAAAAATACCTTCTGGGTTGTTTATGAGTATCAAAGGATTTCATCAGGTTCAACAGGAAATGAGTCATCCCTTCTTCAGTTTGATCATAAAACAACTTGTAGAGAAGGATACGAGCAATTTGAGGTTCCTTGGAATCTTTTGGGGATAGCTTCAGTACCAATTCCAACATGCGGAGCTACACCAAGAATACAGCAAAATATATAGATAGATCAAAAAAATTCAACTGCAATAGTTATCCTAAATTACATGATTGAAAGTTCATCTTGTGGGCACTAATAGCATATGAAAGAGTGCATTCAAGAAATAGAAGTTGTAGATGATATATAAGATCATTTCTCAAAAAAATACAAAATATGTGAATTGAACCAGAAGTATAATGGAAGCCACTTGGAAGGGAACTATCACCGAGAACAAAAAAGAAATGTAACAAAGAGGCAACCAACTGAACAAGTACACAAGGCTTCCTCGGACTTAAAAAATTATTATTAAGATTAGGCATATTACTAGAACAAATTATGCACATGAAAGTGTAAATGCATTTTAAAAAGTATAATTTAAGTGAGAAAACTTTCAGTCTGGCATGACATTCGCCCTGTAACAGAATTATACATTTTGAATGGAGCCACAAAAATTCAGTAAAGGTTTTTAGATAATCCATGTTATTACTCCAATGACCAATCACACGATGTCAATCTTAAAGCAGAAAAGGAGCAAGAACCACATGCTATTTTCTTCAAAATACTTCGAAGGCCATGGATGGTAATAACTACTCTATGATAAGTAAACATGTTTGTGTCATTGATCAAGACAATTGGAGCAGACAAACAGACAAAACATGCATGTAGAGCCCTTAAACGTTATGCAGATGCAAGAAGATAAAGCCCTTAAGTTCAAGAATATGATACCATAGTTTTCATGAGAGATCCTGCAGCAGACAAAAACTTATAATCATTTGTTTCCTTCAATCCCTCAAACGCATTACGCCACTTTGACATGACAAGTAGAAACATGGATTCATTCATTGATGCTGCAATTGGCCCACATATATCACCATTGAACAATGTGATGTCTGCATCTTTCTTAGTGAGAGATTCATCTGATTCAGCTTCCTTGCTTAGCTGTTACAGTACAGAAAACCACACAAGCAGGTAAAAATAAATAAAATTAAGTGATGGTTGAAAATATAACCACTGGAGGAATAACAAAATGAAATAAGCCAAATGGTACAGAATACTAAAGTCCACACTAGCAAAAGTAGTGTTTTAATTTTATCACTGATTGTTTTCCTCATTATAAAATTTTGATTAATGGTTCGTTTATCATTCATTTTCATTTCATATATTTAGCAAGAAAATGTGCACAAAAATGTTCAATAAATAAAAGGAACCTGGGGGTGGGAGATATGGAACCTCCATTACACTAACACAACGAATAAAACAAGGCAATTCTTTGCATGAAGAAAATATGCACAAAAATGTTTAATAAATAAAAGAAGAAGGGGAAAAAAACAGCTCCATACAGTTCTCCTCTCAAAGTGAACTCTAAATCAATATGAAAAGAGCCAGTGTCAGAAATAAGAGCTTTTTATGATATTTCACCTGGGAAATCGAGAGTTTGTGATATTGAAAAGACATAATAAATTGAGCAACGCGGAAAAAAACAACAATGTCACAGTTCTGGATTGAATGATGCTCCTTTTCGATATCCTCACGAAGTGACTGCATCAGGACTGGTGAACAACATTAAAGTGAGATACCAAATTGGCATGTAAAACTACACAAGAAAAGTTGGTGCTACTCGTTTTCTCTTTTCATAAATAAATAAATGAAAGGAAGAAAGATCTTAATTTCACTTTACTAGTACCGTTATAACCTCCAGATACAAACTGGAGTGTAAAATCATGCAGCAACTCTGGTATATTACTTTTTGATGAAGGAAAAGTTGCATGGTCCCACACAATCCTTTTTAGAGGACCTCGTTGAACTTTTTGAGGCCCAAGTAAAGTATCACAAGAAGCTGAAGTGGGGTTGCCTTTAAATAATTTATTAGATCCATCCTGCAAAAGAACTATCAAAGTTACTAACGTTCTCAAGAATGCCCCAGATAAACATCAGCAATGCGGAAAATCGCATACCATGTTAACCCGTGTAAAAGTTCCACTGAACTGTGAATGACGACTCACATTCTGAAGTCTAATACGCCTTCTTTTCTCTTCTTCCTCTTCAATTATATACTTGAGAGTATTAAGAGATGCATCTTGCTCTGCCTAAAAACATATACATAAAATAAGTACTGCAAAAACAAGCAGGTGCCATGAAACATGAATGAAAATCAATAGTTCTCAAAAACTAAAATAAAATAAAATAAAAGATTAACCACGCACAAGTTCAAAATAGAAGAGATACCCATGGAACATCCTGTCAAGTTTTGTGAATGCCATCTCAGTTGCTCATTCCAAGTTACAGGTACAAATTATAAATTTTTATTTTTGTTTCCAAGTAATGGAACAAAAAAACCTGTTTGTACTATAAAGTAGAAACACACTGGGAAGTCATGGAAACAAACCTTGGAGTCCTTTAAATGTGCTCTTGCTATCAACTCTGCATCTTGGCCCATAAAAATGTAATGGAAGGTTTCAAGTAAAAGCAAGTTGTCTTGATGAAGATAACTAGAAGAGCCACCAACATGCTGGGTTAAAACTACTATCAAATCCATCACATTCTCACGAAACAGCAATTCTATAAAATTATCCCTTAGAGACAAAAAGTGAGTGGCAGATCCGCTAGCCTTCTGCAGCACGGAGATGTCTTGCACAGCCAGAACATTCCGGAATAAAGTAAGCACCAGCTGAACCAATTTCCAGTCACCCTCCGTGAAAACTTCACTGTGTGACATAGCATCAGCCACGTGAAAATAAGAACACAGCAGCAAAGAGACAAAATAACAATGATGAGAACATTAACGGCCGAAACAAAGCATATAAGCAAGAGATGGCAACAAGGTAAAGGATATTAACTATGCAACGATAGGGTAGAGAGAGGCAAATAGAATGAGAATAAGACCAGCTTCTTGAAACTGGTGCACGAGTATATCACCCTTTGGTATTTATTTCATTTTCCCCGAGTACATGCACCAACCAATAAACCTGGAGTCACAGGTTCATGTGCGTGTTTGGGTATGTATGACCGCGTTCTGAACGAATTAAAAATTTTTTAACATGCTTCTACATGAACCCATCAAACCCTGGTAATTTTTGAAAATTGAGACTCAATTTGCATGGAAAATAGCACAGCCCAAACAGATGGCATTCCACAGCCAAAACCAGCGATTATTATGGCTTACGTTTGCAAATTTTCAAGTGGGGTTTCAAGCAGCGATAGGATAACCGCAACCGCGTCACTGCATGTTACAGCCAACTTCAACTCCCACAGGTACTCAGTCTGCTGGGTGACATCGTTAGACGAAGGCTCGACAGGCATACTGAGGAACACCAAAACCTTAACTGCGTGTCAAAATCCAAACGTCAACAAACCAACTAATCCAAACAACTGGAAGCCACTTCACTACTAGATTCCAGAGCAGCGCATACCAGCATTCAGTACCAAATTGTGATCGTCCTGACAGTGTTCGATGATGGGTATCAAGTCCTTGGACACAATGTTCCATTTGGACACTTGCTTAAATACATCTCGCTTCTCGGGATCATCGCGCCTTAAGAACCTCAACAAATCCTTCAAATTATCTGCCAGCATACAGTAACAAACAAACAAATAAAACAGCTTGCTTTGGTATGTTTTCTCAAATGGTCTAGGCAACCAAACAGGGCAAAAATGGAGATCTGGGAAAAAAAAAAATTACCTAAGCAGTACTCGTCCTTAACGTATCCGATCCGTTTGCCGTCGTCATCGTCTTCTACGGTCCCCAGGCTGGCGCAGATCGCGGACAGTCCTTCCAGGTCCATGGATTCCAAGTTCTGATTGTGCGATTTCTGGATATTAGGGTTTCGAAGTGGACATCCGAGCGGCGCTGCGATTTGTTTCTGAAGTGTGATCCTTTTTCGGCATCTGAGATTGGCTTCGTCGTAAATGCCCGGGGGAGGGGGGAGCGGGGCGCGGCGGGCGCCAAAGGGCGTAAATCTTCCCGCGCTTTTGAGTGCTTGTCTCTTTTGTCAGCAAACAGTGATACACACACAGTCAGACACGTAGTACAGACATCAAAAACGAATAAATATCAAAAACGAAGACAACGGAGGAAAGCAAAACTTGTGACGTTTTGTAATCGTCAACAACCTTCATTCATTCCAGGTTCATTTTGATTTCTGTTATGTTAGTGCGTTGTTATGATAATTCCAAACTCTTTTTGTGTTTTGGCAAAAATAAAAATAAAATTGTTTCCCTCTCCTTATAAATTTTTTTTAAAAAAATATTTTTTAGAAAATAAAAATAAAGACCATATAGCAGTGAGATCGAGCAATTGATGTTCATTCTATAATTATTTGGACCGAAATTAAATGTAACAATATGTTATTATGTCTTATTTATTCTTTATATCATAATGTTTATACTTTTTTCAGGGTTTTTTTTTAAACCGTTGCCACGAAGGCCGTTGGTTCCTTTTTTTTTTTTATAAAATAAAATGTCATTTTTAAATTTAATATATATATATATATACTCTAAGAATTCAATTTGGGTATCCTTTTAGGGCAATTTTGTCTTGAGAAACCGTTCATGCCCAATACATTGACAAAGTTTGAACTTTTATTATTTTGAGGTCACGTTTTGATTGCTATATTTGAGTATCAACATTAATGTTCCCACAGAACCAAATGATAAAAAAAAAAAAGGAAAAAATAAGCTACTATCCAATGTCCCAGAATGAAATTAAACATAAAAGCTATTATATGGTGTTGAGGTTGAACACCAATACTATTAACTTTCTAATTAATTACAAAACAAACACAAAAGCAATTTAATATATCTACCAAGGCAACATCAACAGCAATACTAGGGAATGAGAGAAAAAGAGTCTGGTGGATATTTAAGATTTATCCTAACGACCTTCTTCAGTAGTGATTGTGAGCATACAGTTGGAATTTGACGTTGTGGCACTTGGCTGACCTCTCTTTCCTATGAAAGCCGGTTCTTTTGGGGCCATAAGAGGTGTGTCTTTAGAGAGCATGATAACCACTGTTGACATGGTGGGTCGATCGTTTGGATTTTCTTGCACACACAAGAGCCCAACTTGTATACACTTGCGAACCTCATCAACATTACATGATTTCTCAAGTGACTGATCTATAAACTCCAATGCATTCTCTTCTCTCCATAAGCTCCAAGCCTGTTGGGACATGAAAACAACAGTTGAAATTATATGTATCCATTAAATTAATTAAAGAAATTGTTGGACTCAAAATTGTTCATATTCATGTCATCAACTATTTCACCTCATTAGTACTCAGCAAATCATCGTTTTATCTCGCCAGTGCATAAGATTCTTACTTTTTTTAGTAAGGCCAAAGAGATAATATGATTGCAAGTTTACTACTCTAGGACCAAGACATTTACCATCGCAGCAAATGGAAAATCCATCTCAAACATGAAATTTAAATGGGTCTTTCCATAATCATAGACTTTTTATTGGATAAGTAAATTTAAAATTAAAAACAAAAGCAAAAACAAACCAAAACAAACAAAGAACAGTAATACTCACATGGCCTAACAAGTTTAGTGCACCTTCAGATTGATAAAAGTCAATGTTCCTCTTCCCACTAATGATCTCAAGTAAAATAACCCCAAAGCTGAAGACATCAGACTTCACTGAGAAAAAACCATTTATTGCATACTCTGGAGACATATACCCACTGCATTTTGTCACCAGGGTTAATTTTTGTAGGTGTTTTTAGATTCACCATACCCAATCAAAAAGGCAACAATTCATTACAACAAATGTACTGAACATACTTACTATGTACCAACTACTCTGTTAGTGGTGGCTCCCTCTGTTTGCTTGCCCCCAAAGATCTTGGCCAAACCAAAGTCTGAAATCTTAGGGTTCATTTCCTCATCTAGCAAAATATTACTAGTTTTTAAGTCCCTATGAATAATCCTTAGTCTAGAATCCTGGTGAAGGTAAAGAAGCCCTCGAGCAATCCCAAGCACAATGTTGAAACGCTTCTTCCATTCCAACGCTAAACGCAGCGATGGATCTCCAGTTGGATGGGATGTATGTTAGTTTTGAATTTTTCTCTATATAATATATATATATATATATATATATATGTAGAGAGAGAGAGAGAGACTATAATTACCAAAAATGAAGGCATCTAAGCTCTTGTTGGGCATATACTCGTATAGTAGAAGTTTTTCTTCTCCTTCAATGCAGTAGCCCAAAAGCCTAACCAGGTTGCGATGTTGGAGTTTTGCTATTAATACAACCTCGTTTTTAAATTCCTCTAGGCCCTGCCCAGAAGCGCTTGAAAGCCTCTTCACTGCAATTTGTTGCCCATCTTGAAGCGTACCCTGGAATCAGACCATGCAATTAATTGCTTTATCTTTTGAACCACTAATACAAGCAGAGTACACGTGAAAGAAGAGGAACCAAAAGTGGAAAGGATGTATATATATAAATTACCTTGTAAACAGGACCAAACCCACCTTTGCCAAGCTTATTAGCATTTGAGAAATCATCCGTTGCAGCCAATATGCTTTCAAGACTGAAAAATGGTACATCTACACCTTCATTGCCTTCATGCGTCCATTTGACTTTGGAGCCCATCAATTCTTTGACACGTGCCTCACACTGATGCAAGAATTGTGCAGTATTTCCCTGGATTCCTTCTCCTCTACCTGAAGTCCCAAACCACCCCCCCCCCCCCCCAAACACATAAATAAGACGCGCAAGATAATTATTACTTTCAGCTTTGAAAACTATTATTAATTACCGTTTCTCCTTCTCGCCCTTCTGTGAAAATAAGCTACAACCCCAATGAGGAAGGTGAGAACAACCAAAACAATTGCAGAAACCACAGCATATAATGGAAATGGGGCTGAACCAGAACCAGAACCAGGAGGAAAACCAGAACCAGAACTAGGAGGAGAACGAGAACCAGAACCAGGAGGAGAACCAGAACTGGAACCTGAAGACATGATGACGATGCCAAATTTTATGAGCTTACTTATTCTAGGAGTTGACCGCACAAGAAAACTAGCCAAGATCATAAATAACAAGAACATACATGGGTTAAACAATAGCCACACGAGAAAGGTAACAGAAAGAATAGTCAGGTTTTAAGTCGAAAAATAGCCATTCTACAATCTGCACGTATTCCTTAACTACCATGGGAAAAGCTATTACGTTACATGCTTGATAAATTCGCTATATCAGGGAATCACGGTTTCATAGGATAAATTATATCAGTGGTAATTTAGTCCTGTGCATAGCTAGTAGCAATAGTAATAATGCATTATGCAGGTGGGCTCAGGCATACATATAAATCATTTGGACATATAACTAACAGCAGAATGGAAATAGGATCCACCAACCCCCCTATTAGGTAGTATCCAAAATCCAAATCCATACTGATCATATGGACTATTAAAAGCACGTTCCGGGTATGAGAGTTGGCGTGCCATCATGCCATGCTGATCTTCTAGACCACACTCTAGTCTAGAGGGTCAATTTTTCACTCTCTTGCGTCATTTAGCTTGCACTTTGGACACTAATTTCACATTTACTCGGGTCCCAATTGGGCGGTATAACACCTTCATATCATCTTCCAGCGAGCACTATCTTGTCCACCGGGAGAAACCTACCTGGAGAGTAGGGAACCCCGCCGCGGCGCCACGGACATGTAGACGACGTGGTTTGTTGGATTGTTCCATATCATTGAGATGGCTATACCATAACCCGGGGAGATGTTGTTGTCCGGGCCTATCCTGGTATTCCACTTCACGTAGTATGCTTGGCAATTGCATTGGGACCGGCATGTCGTATGGCATTCTTTTTCATCACGAGCACATGTTACGTGATCTTCTCATCTTCATTCCCAATCCTGCTCACGTTTAGTGCCTCAAATGTGGTGTTGCAGTTAATGACCCCGCGTTCAGTCCAGCAGCCATCAGAAAAAGCCCGCCTGCCTAACGTTCCGGCACGTTGGAAGATCGCCGCTAAGTGTGCACAGTGAAAATTTCCCGCAGGCCCAATTGCTCCACGGCCATTGCCAGGACAACGCCCACTGAACATTCCCATTACGCGGAGGAGGGGGGAGACAGAAACAAAGAAAAACATTACAAGAACGGAAACAGAGCAGCGCTAGTTAGTGAAATATTCCAATACTGTTCATCACGGTACTGATTCTTCTCCTCTGATTGCTCATCACCATCCTCGTCGCCCAAACAGGTGGCGAGAGAAACCAAGAAGCCTTCTAAAACACTATATTCATTTTTGGCGTGAAATGCATATTGTGTTACAACGGGTGGTCCGCACACCCACTCTGAAGCCTTTCTAATACACGTTTCTTGTCTCCCATTATCCTTCTTTTCCGTATGGTCCCTACTCCCAAGTGTGAAGTGTGCAAAGTGCAATGGCCAGCCAAGTCAACGAAATAATTACACATATTTTTATCATTTATTTGGTGGTAGGTAATTAATTATTACCGTTTAGGACGACGCTGCTCTTGATAGCAGCACTGAAGCTTTGGTCATAAAATCTACTCCACACCATGACCCCCCCGTATTTGTCCGAAGCCTTGATGGTCGGAAGAACCTGCGACGTCAAAGTCTCCGGCGAGATATACCCAGATCCGGCAGCCTGAATCGCTGCCGGCACCCCCAAAAATACCTTCGTGGCTTTGGTCTCCGTCCACTGCTTCCACGCACTCAGCAGATTCGTCGCGCTACCGTCCTTATATTCACACGGCATGTTGTTGTAGAACTGGACCCAAACGTAGTCGAACTTCCCGGTGTCTATAGCTTTCGAGAGGAGTGCGTCTGGGAACGGGCACTGCGGCGCCGCCGACAGGTACACTTTCTTGGTGGCGCCGCTGCCGAGGGCGGCCAGCTTCTGGGCAAGCTCATCCCAGAACTCCCCCGTCCTGGTCGCGATGGCGAAGTCGATGCCGTCCAGCACGGCGTCGCCGAGGAAGTTGTTCCATAGGTAGGTGGCGACGGAGTCGGCGTCGGCGGAGGAAGCTAGGGAGTAGTTACCGAAGTCGGTGACGTAGTCGGAGGAGGAAATTAGGGAGTAGTTGCTGAAGTCGCCGCCGAGGGAGAGAAGGACCTTAATGCCTCGGTTCTGGCAGGTTGTAATCTCGGGGCTGAGCTTGGTGCAGGTACCGGACGCTTGGTCGCAGTGGTCAGCGAGGTATAATTTTGGGTCTTGGTTGTTGCCGAACTGGTCAAGGAACGCGATGTTGACGAACTGGTAATTGCCGGTGGCGCAGGTGTCGGCGAGGCTGCCTTCGTCTGCGTTTTGACCCCAGTAGGTGGCAATGCCGGCCGATTCGGAGGGGTTGACGAGGGAGATGGGGATGATGAGGAGGGTGAGGAACAGTACGTGGGACATTGATAGAAGTGAATGAGAGGCTACCATATTTTTCCTGCTTGTTGAACGAATACGTACGGGCGCACCGCTTCCAATATTAATTCAACACGTACGCCTGGAGATGTAAAAGTAAGACCGGAGTGTGGCTTGGGCAAGACCGCTTCCAATAGTGAGTGTGGTATGGGGTAGTGGGTAGTGCACCCGGACGGTGTCAATTGTTGTTGGGAGTTGGGGTAAATTAGAGACAAGTCAAGCGGAGCTTTGACCGAACGGGGGTAAACATTAGTAATTAGTTTGTGTTTATATATTATAGCAGTTGAGATAGCATTTACTGTATTTGTATTTTAGAGTGTATGTGGCAAGAATTGAAACATAATATGGATAATAGAAGGAGCCTCTCCCGTGCACGTATCCAAGTTCTTGGGGAACTAGGTGAAACTGCTGTGTAATATTTTGTTTGATTTATGTGCGTGTATTGTTATTTTTACAATTATTTCACCTTGGATTATTTTTTTTTTTTTTTTTTTTTTTTACTTCCCCCCCTTTTTTTTAAACTTTTTTTTTTTTTTTTTTTTTTTTTCTACTTTTTTTTTTTTTTTTTTTTTATTAATATATTTATTTTTTTTTTTTTTTTAATATATACTATTCCTCCCCCCCCTTCTTTTTTTTTTTTTTTTTTTTTCTTTTTCTCTCTTTTTTTTTTTTTTTTTTTTTTTTTTTTTTTTTTTTTTTTTTTTTTTTTTTTTTTTTTTTTTTTTTTTTTTTTTTTTTTTTTTTTTTTTTTTATTTTTTTTTTTTTTTTTTTTTTTTTTTTTTTTTTTTTTTTTTTTTTTTTTTTTTTTTTTTTTTTTTAAATAAAAAATTTTTTTTTTTTTTTTTTTTTTTTTTTTTTTTTTTTTTTTTTTTTTTTTTTTTTTCTTCTACACCAAAAATAAAATAAAAAAAAATTAAAAAAATAATTATAATTTATATTTTTTATATAATAAATTAAAATTAATAATTAAATTTATTTTATATATATTTTTTTATTAAAATTTTTTTTTTAAAAAAAAAAAAATTTTAAAAAAAAAAAAATATAATTTTTTTTTTTTTTTTTTATTCTCAAATTCACTAATATAATAATTTTTATTTTTAATATAATTTTATAAATTTTATTTATAATTTTTTTTTTTTTTTTTTTTTTTTTTTTTTTTTTTTTTTTTTTTTTTTATTATGAATTCAAAAAACAGACGTAAATGTGCCCACACCTTCTTGCATCCTTCCCCTCCATAAAATTGCTGCCGTCGTTCTCCCCATCCACAGATCTGCCACCACCGCCCTCCCTCCCCTCTACAGATTTTGCCGCCTTCTCTGAAACGCATGCGCGCAGTCGGCACCCACACCGACCGCAGCATCTTCTCCTCTGTCCTCAACGTGTGCGCCCTTTTGTTCCATTCCCTGTCTGCCAAGGTCGCCGCCCATCGCCGCATACGGCGTCTTCGGGTCCACCTTCGCATCGTCCTCTTTTCTCTCCCTCCCGTTCTCCCAAGAGCGCTCCATCTTCTCTTGATATACTTTAAAAATTATTTTAATTAAATTTGCGTGAATGTCTTTATATAATAAATTATAATTTTTATTTAATATTTTTTTAATCATATCTATTTATTATAAGATTTAATTAAAAATATACCTAGAGAAGTAAATCGCCCCCCCCCCCCCCCCCCCCCCTAATTTTTCAAAGATTTTTTCTTTAATTATTTATTTTTATTATTTAAAAATTTTAAAATGTTAAAAAAACCTAAGTATAATTTGAGAAGTGGCCGGAGAGAGCGGCGGCCCTGAAGTCCACGCAAAAAACGCGACCCCCTGGTTCCTCATCCTTATAGTAGATCTGACCTCTAGTTTCTCTTTGCTATCTCTCTCATCGCAGGTGGAACAGGCACCGGGGGAGTCGTCTGATTGCAGGGGCGGCTGTCCTGTCGCAGGGGAAGGCCGTCGTGGGAGAAGGGGCGAGTGTCACAAGAGAAAACGGAAAACAGCAGAAAACAAAATAAAAACAACAAAACTATACGTTTTTGTTTTTCTGTACCTGAATCCCAATCGTTTTCGAAAATAAAAAAGAAAAACACTACCAAACAAAAATTAATTAATATTTTTTGTAATACAAAAAGTTATTTCCGGAAACAACTACTAAACAAGCTATAAGAGCCTCCTAAAGTGTAACTTTGCCATACATCAAAAAGAAAACAAACAAAATGGGAAAAAAAAGTTATTACAAAACCAGCCTTTCCTAACCACAAGCCTCAGGACGAAAAGGATAGCAACAAGCATAGGTGGCGGCTGCCTGCACCAAGCTCTGTTCGTTCCAATTGACTTGGCAACACAACTCCATTCATCAGAAGGTAATCAATGACAAACAATATTAAATAAAGCAACGCTACTACACTGCCATAAAAAAGACTTTTAATTAAACAAAGACACAGCTAAGTAAAATAATTGCATTCCAGATTCTCAGGGTATTTCCATTAATCCAAGCACAAATTTAGTGCACTCGTTGAAAGTTGGTGTTTTTCAATTCTTCAAACGCTTGGGGGTTTTGATTTTAGATTTCTTTTTTCCTCAAAAAGTTTTATATATATATATATAAGCGAATAAGCGATTGAGTTTTTACACTTACACAGCATTGGCCATTGGTGCTGATATTACGTGAGTTTATTGATTAATAATTTTTAATATATTTTATTGTGTTTAATAAATACACGGCAGCTCTGTTCAACGTAGTTTCTCAATCGTTTATTCCTCCGCATAATATATTTACGTTATTTTACTGTAGCATAAAAAACGACAGTGAGACGCGCGCGACCAGGTTGTTGCCTGATGGGTTTTGGAAAACATTTTAGGAATGTTATTAAGTAAAATTATATATAGATGTTTATTGAGTAATGAAAATTATTATAGTACAAGTACAACAAACTCAACGATACGGCCGGAGCCTCGCACTCGCACTTATTATTTTTCAAAATTCATTTTTTGGTGGTAGCTAGAAACACCCACTTCTTATTAATTAAGTCTTAAGTAATTAATTATTACCGTTATCTAGGACACGCTGCTCTTGATAGCAGCACTGAAGCTCTGGTCATAAAACCTACTCCACACCATGACCCCGCCGTATTTGTTCAGAGCCTTGATGGTCGGAAGAACCTGCGACGTCAAAGTCTCCGGCGGGATATACCCAGATCCGGCAGCCTGAGTCGTTGCCGGCACCCCCAAAAATACCTGCATGGCTTTGGTCTCCGTCCACTGCTTCCATGCATTCAGCAGATTCCTCGCGCTACCGTCCTTATATTCACACGGCATGTTGTTGTAGAACTGGACCCAAACGTAGTCGAACTTCCCGGTGTCTATAGCCTTGGAGAGGAGTGCGTCTGGGAACGGGCACTGCGGCGCCGCCGACAGGTACACTTTCTTGGTGGCGCCGCTGCCGAGGGCGGCCAGCTTGTGGGCAAGCTCATCCCAGAACTCCCCCGTCCCGGACACGATGGCGAAGTCGATGCCGTCCAGTACGGCGTCGCCGAGGGGGCGAGAGTCGGACTGCCCGCCGAGGAAGTTGTTCCATAGGTAGGTGGCGACGGAGTCGGCGTCGGCGGAGGAAGTTAGGGAGTAGCTGCCGATGGCGCCGCCGAGGGAGAGAAGGACCTTGATGCCTCGGTTCTGGCAGGTTCTAATCTCGGAGCTGAACTTGGTGCATGTGCCGGACGCTTGGTCGCAGTGGCCAGCGAGGTTTAATTTTGAGGCTTGGTTGTTGCCGAACTGGTTAAGGAAGGCGATGTTGACGAACTGGTAGTTGCCGGTGGCACAGGTGTCGGCGAGGCTACCTTCGTCTGCGTTTTGACCCCAGTAGGTGGCAATGCCGGCCGCCGATTCGGAGGGGCTGAGGAGGGAGATGGAGATGATGAGGAGGAGGGTGAGGAACAGTACGTGGGACATTGATGGATGTGAATGTGATGATGCTACCATTAATTGTCGTCGTCGTCGTCGTTGTTGTTGTTTAGACTCGGATCAGCTGTTATGTGTTGAAATGCATCGGGGGTGGATAATTTATATATAGGAAGGAATACGGAGGCACCGCTTCCAATATTCAATGCGTCTAGAGACGTGAATGTAAGACGGGCGTGTCGTTTGGGCAAGATTTTTATCCATTTCAAACTACAGACAGCGCCGTGTGGCAAAAATTAGAGAACTAATGTTCAACACTTCAACTTGTAGTGCACGGTGTCAATTGTTAGAATTTAGAAACCTGCGCGCTCCATTGCAACTTGTCTCCTACGTGAAATCCATTTGGTATGGGTGAAATATATAATTCACTTCTTAAAACTAAAACTAGTTATTATAATTCAATGGTTAACATATTAAAACTAATTAGACATGAATGACATAAAGGATTGTGGGTAAGATACAACATTGGAAATAAATTTTAAAGAATTAGAAATAAAAACACAAACTGATGTCATATTAGAATCAAGGTTTAATATCTTAAAATTAATTGATTGTAGGAAAGATTATTAGTAGTTCTATATTCTCTGATGTAAGACTCTAATACTGGCCATTAATTAATATGATCTTACAGCAACCCACTATCCATTAATTTTGGAATTAAAATCTCCTTTTTAACACTTGTCATTGATTTTAGTTGGGATTTTCAGTTGAGTTATCTCTTGAAATGCAAATAAATAGTTTATTACTTATTTCAAACTTTTAAATACATGATAAATTTTATACATATGATGTTTTGATAATCTATATATAGTACATTTAATTTCTTTGGTCAAATAAATAAAATCAGGTTTTGACCAAATATTTAGTTAAATACTTTTGCTTAATTTAATGAATCAATGAAATTGTGTGACATGCAACTTTTATGTATTTGGCTCAATATTCAATAAGATTTTACTGTACTATCTAAAGTTTTTTTTTTTTAAAGTTAAATGAAATCACAAGTAACACAGACAACAGGAAAGAATCTCATCAAACTTGGGCGACAGCCACAAACTTGCAAAGGAGAGGACCCTAGCAAAAGAACCAGCATCCCTGCAGACCACAAAGCACCAGAGAGCGAAAAGAGGCCACACCCAAAACCTTTTGCTCTTGCCATCAAAAAAAAGGACCTGATGAGGCAGCTTAACCATAAAAAGAGAGCACATGCAGAAGCACGGATTCATATCCCATATGCATGATGAAATTTTTTAAATTTAAACTGTTAGATCTACTTTAATTAACATCCATATCAAAATTTTATTTAATTAACTTGCCAAAATGAGAGCTAGCCAAAAGAATATAACCACAACCGTGAGCACCTGCACTATAGCTGTCACTATTATGCCACCAAATTAGAGTAGAGAACTCAACTGTGGCACCAGCTAGGGTGTAGGCAGAGGGGAGCTTCTACCCCAGAAGCTATCGCATAACAAAAATCTGACAAAAAAGCTGAGAAATAGGATGAAACATACCGGCAGTGAACACACATGCTTTAATAAAAGAATTTCCCCATATACCAGTACGTTTTTAATAAAAAAACAGTTTAGTAAACATGATGCTTGAAATTGAAGCATAATTTCTAATTTTCAATTTCTTGATGGCTGCATTTTAATGTATTTTTCAAAAATCTCTAGGCAGGCTGAGCAAGCTGGAAATTCATCGGTATGCCAATTACTAAGAATCCATCAAAACATGAGAAAAAATGGGGGACAAGAAAACAAGCCTATGCAAAAAATTTTGAATTTCTTTATTTAATATGATGCACATATCTATTTATTGAAAATTTAATTATGGATCATATTTATTTGCTTTGGAATTTGTGGTGTTTTATTTCTTTAAAATTGATGGTTTGCACGGTTCATTTGCCATTATATATATGGCTTGATATGTGTTGTAAAAAAAATATGTTATTAAAAAAAATAAAAAATAAGAGAGTTTATTTAGGTTTTTTTTTTTGTATTTTCTGGAATGTAAATTCCAACATTTGCAAGTTAAGAAATTTAATATAATTTAGTGTAAAAACAATAACAATAAACATGATCCAAGTTGGGATGGCAATGGATTGGGTGATACCAGGTACCCGCCTCACCCCGCCCCTAATGGGACGGGTTTGGGACAACTGTAATCGGGTTCGGGGCGGGTTTGGGACGGATATCTCTGACCCGGTTAGGATTCAGCAGGTTCGGGACAGAATAACCCGTCCCAAACCCGTATATATAAGGTAAAACAGCGGGTTTAACAGGTACCCACCCCGACCCGACCCTAATGGGACAGGTTTCGAGTTGGCTTAAATGGGTTCGGGTCGAATTTGAAATAATGGTTTCTTAAATGATACGGATTTGGGATAAGGGTGACCCGTTCCAAACCTGCTCCGTTGTCATCTCTAGATCCAAGCTCACACGTGTCGTAATTGAAAAAAAAAATTACGAAATATGATGCATCAAAATCAATACATTATTTGAGTCGCAAGAATTATGGATATTGTCAACAATGAATATGTTGAGCCCACAACATAACAAGTGGCATGCATATTGTAGACCAAAACGTTAGTCTTGAAGATCAAAGGAAGATGGACAATTGGCATTA
The DNA here is from genome assembly GCA_023512835.1 of Taxillus chinensis. Classification (NCBI taxonomy): domain Eukaryota; kingdom Viridiplantae; phylum Streptophyta; class Magnoliopsida; order Santalales; family Loranthaceae; genus Taxillus; species Taxillus chinensis. Next base: position 12,599,451 of record CM042092.1, read on the forward strand.
TTCTTCATGTATCAAGCGTTTGATGACACAACATTTAAGAAGATTACAGAGGCAATTGAAGACAGCAAAGATGTTTGAGACACTTTGACTAAGTATTCAAAGGTGTTGATCATATCGAGAGGATACCAATGCAGTCATAGGGGGTACAATTTGAAGCTACCTAGAGAGAATGTCTTGGATATTATAGAAGAAACGATCAGCGGCCTTAATATGAGTTTATAAATATGAATGACAATTTTAACGATTATGGGTATTAGTCAACCTGGTTGATGTCATTTTTTAAAAAGTTTTTAAAGCTGGATGTCACCTTTTAAAGTTTTTAAAATCATTTTTTAAAGTTTTCAAAATAACTTAGCCTAAAAATATTGGCCATGACCTGCCTTACTCTTTGGTCCCGCTCACCGGCCCTGCCCCGAACCCACGGGTTCGAGTCACCCGTTGCCATCCTATCCGTGAGTATCCGCAAGCACGAGCATGGAAGTAACGCCATAGACGCCGGTTGACCCAGTCGTAAAGAGAGGCCTAACAACGCCAAATAAAAATTGATATTTTCAAATCAACACTATTGAGGCGGCGAATATGCGCCGCATATTCATCGGTCATGTGTATTTAGCGTATCGCGACATGTTGGGAGAGCAGAGCAGCCACTTATCTCAATGTCCCGCATCTATCTGCATATAATTAAGCAATTCTATATTGAGTTTTTATTGAATAGTTTAAAATTGTAGTACAAAACCCAACTAACTTAACCTCACTCAAGTAACCTCACGCACACCCTTATTTGTATATGGGGGTTTTAAAAAACCCGCATTAATTTAATTATATAAATTGCAGTTGGAGGATTAATTAGTCATTAGAGGCTGCTCTTGATGGCTGCACTGAAGCCTTGGTCCTGAAACTTATTCCACACCATGACCCCGCCGTACTTAGGCGAAGCCTTGATGGTAGGAAGCACCTGCGATATCAAAGCCTCCGGCGAGATATACCCAGATCCGGCAGCCTCAGTGGACGCCGGCAGCCCCAAAAGTACCTGCATGGCTTTAGTGTTCGTCCACTCGTTCCACCTGTTCAGCAGATTTGCCGCGCTACCCCCCGAATACTCACACTGTCCGTTGTTGTAGAACTGGACCCAAACGTAGTCGAACAGTCCGGTGTCGATGGCGGTGGAGAGGTATGCGTCCGGGATGGGGCACTGCGGCGCGGCCGACAGGTACAGTTTCTTGGGGGCGCCGTTTCCGAGGGCGGCGAGCTTCCGGGCGAGCTCGTCCCAGAACTGCCCATTTCCTTGCTCGATGTCGAAGTCGATGCCGTCCAGCACGGCATCGCCCAGGGGACGCGAGTCCGTGGACTGCCCGCCGAGGAAGCTGTTCCAGAGGTAGTTGGCGACGGAGGCGGCGTCGTCGGCGGAGGCGAGGGAGTAGCTGCCTCTGGCGCCGCCGAGGGAGAGGGAGACCTTGACGCCTTGGGCCTGGCAGGATTTGATGTCGGCGCTGAACTTGGCGCATGTGCCCGACGGTGGGTCGCAGTGGCCGGCGAGGTTCAGCAGTGGGGTTTGATTGTTGCCGAACGTGGTAAGGAAAGCGATGTTGACGAACTGGTAGTTGCCGGTGGCGCAGGTATCGGCGAGGCTTCCTTCGCCGCCGTTTTGGCCCCAGTAGGTGGCGATGCCGGCGGATTCCGAGGGGCTGATGAGGGGGGAGATGAGGAGGGGGATGAGAAACAGGAAGTGGGACATTGAAGGGAGTGAATAAGATGCTGCCATTGTTGCTGTTGTGGTTGTTTAGAATCGGAGGTGTGGTGTTGTTGGGTGTGTTTTGGTTTGAATCGGGGGCGGACAATTTATAGGAGGAAATGCGGAACGTAGGACGTACGCCGGGAGTGTCTTACGGGGCAGCTTCTGGTCGATCGACGTACGTTTCAACGCGTTTTGGCATTCCAAAATCAAAACAATGTCCTTAATTTTCTTTTTTTTTTTTTTGTGGATTCTTTTGTAGTCTGAACGCCATTTGGAATTTGTAACGAAATTGGCCCAGTCAATGTTTGGATTAGAATTGAGACCTCATGAATTGGTTTGAATTATCAGATACTCCAATTACGTTCACTACAAACCCAACTAACTCAACTACGAGGCCTCAAGTAACCTCACACGCTTATTTTTATCTAATTATATAAATTGCAGATGGAGGATTAATTAGACGCTGCGTGCTCTTGATGGCTGCACTGGAGCCTTGGATTTTAAAATACATTATAATATTTACACACATATTCTACGCCATCCCCGATCTTTTCTGTGGGACTCGGGCAGCTTCTGGTTGACGTACGTTTTGCCGTGTGAGGAAAGTAATGACTTTTCTTTTTGTTTTTCTCTTTCTTTTTTTTTTGGGATTGATTAGATTCATTTCATTTGTTTTCTCTTTCTTTGTATTGGAATTTGTCCAAAGGCGTCAACCAACTTTGGCGCTAGGGATGCTAGTGCGACTAGTCTTCTCTACGAAATTGACCTAGTCGTGTTCGGATTAGAAATATTAGTTTTGTATTAGATAATAGCTTTACTATATTTAAACATCACAATATATAATAATTAAAACAAACAAACAAAAATCTATAATTATTTATCAAAAGTATATAATTTTTTATCGTGACAGTTTTATCTTTCAATATGCACTATCTTTCAGTTTTCACTATGACGTCATCGGAATATGAGTCATGATTGTTGTATGAGTAGATGCCTGTGTTCTTTTTAACCCCTATTATATGTTGTAAGGATATCTCACTTTATGTGGGATTCATGTTATGATGGAGAGGTTATCATAGTATCTACCCACACCAATGTTGAACTATTTTGAAATGTTATCATTATGCTATTTTATTTTTACACCTTTTTCTGTCATGGTTTGATGCCAAAAAGTACAGTGTAAGCATTTGTATCCATGTTTGTCATGTGGGCTCAGGTGTCAGTGGGTAAGCTGAATCTAACGGAGTATTTTCTCTATTGGCTTACTTGCCATCAGCCATGACCAATGAACCCAGCTGGTCGGGCTTCTGTACACTGATTTTCTAGCATTTCCAAGAAATGCCTTCTGATTCTATTGGCCAGAATTTCTTGAGGACCCTTATAGGCATTACCATGTTTGTGTTTTACTTGCCCAAAACTGTAGGTCCTTATGCTTGAAGCTAGGGTCTTCACGGCCTTACATTAATTGGTTTTGACAGATGATGGAGGCATTGGTTGAAGGCAGGCATTTGCAGTTAGTGCAACCAAACTTAAGAAAGCATCACCCTCTACCAGTGCCTTACATTAATATGAGTATTCACATCCTAAAGATTACTGAAATATTGGTGTTTGATTCAATTGATGCAGCTTGCAAATATATGATAAAACACTATTAAGTCTAGCACAACCTACAATGTCACCATATAACACAATTTAGTACATAGCACATCAAGCCAATAGATACATGAAAGATTAATATTATTATATAAACAAGTAGTAGTTACCCAAAGCATTCACACCACCCGCAGTACTCGATAGCCTATTTTGGTACTACCAAAGTTGAACCTCTACCATACAGGCACGCTTGTTAAGCTGTCGCTTCTTAAAGACGAACAAGATTGGTGCTCATCTTGAGCAATCAAAACCTTATCACTCCCATTTATGATGAAGTAACGGCCTTCAACGTATGGCCGCTCTCCATATGAAAATGTGTGCAATAAAAGCATGATTGGGCCGAAGTAATTATTTTTGAATATAAAAATAAAAAATAAAAAATAACTAAAGAATGATTTTATTTTGAGATGTTATAAATTAAAAATAATTTTTTATTATTTTTAAATTTTATTTTATTTTTATAACTTTTTGAAAACGAAATGCTCTGCAATACCGGTAACAGAAACCAAAACCATTTTAAGAAAAATCCACACCGCTTCACTCCCTCGGAATTCCAGCAGGAGTGGAAAGTCCCATAAACTTGCAAACAAAATACCAACGATCGAAGCCGCAATGTCCCCAGTTTCTGTCCCCAGATTCATCGCCGCCGATGTTGCTTCTCTCCTCCTCGTCCCCAAACCCCCTCCAATCGCTCACAACTTTTCGATCTCGCACTCCCACTTCTTCCCCCATTTGTTTCCTCCCAACTCGCAACCGCGCAATTTGTCGGCAAGAACATCGAGAACCCTAGTCCTGGCCAGGTCTTCCGAAGCAGAGGCCTCGGCTACTGCAGAGGATGAGTGGCTTCAGAAGCTCCCCGACAAGAAGAAGCCGTTGTACGCGCACAGCCTTCCCTGCATCGAGGCGTGGTTGAAGAAATTAGGGTTTTTTCAGAGCAAAGAGGATAGAGCCGTTTGGTTCGTAGAAAATCCGGACTGGCACGCCCAGCTCTCGCTCGACGTTACGGATCTCTATATAAGGTCTGATTTTGTTTCCGGGTATTCATTAAATTTGTGATTCGTATATGGTTGTGTTCGTCTTTTGGTTTGTTTCTCTTTTCAGCCTGTTGAGATTCATAATGATTGTCAATTAAGGGGGTGGGGGTCGCAGCTAGTTCAGTGATTTGAACAAGCAGAATCATTCGCACAAATACTCAAATCATTCTGAGTATTTGTTCGATTTTTGTTTCGTTTATGATTTTTTGTTTTTGGTTTGGTATTAGCCTCTTGTTAGGTCATTAGGATTTATAATAATATTGAATTAAGGATTTTGTTGAATATTGGGGCAGCAGGCAGCTTGGGTTTTAAGGTTTCCTGATTTGAACAAACATGAGATAGTATGGTTGTAAATGTTCCATCACAACAGCCAAGTCAAAAGTGGCCTGTGGCCATATAAATTTCTTATCTCAACAGTCAACGTTAATGAGAGAGCAAGGGAGATATCATCTAAATGGGATATTCATGGTAAGCAATCTAAAGTACAGCCTTGAAAAAGAATGCTACATATTAGTGGGTTTAGACCCATAAATAACATAATTAAAATTTTGTTTGTTTTTGAATAGTTTTAAATATATATTTTTAAAGATTATTTTGGCCTTCCCAGTCTCCTCTAGCAAAAGGGTAGTTGGATAGAAAAAGCCTTGGACACACGGTTAATACTCTTACTTTTATGTATCTTACTCATAGTCGCAGGCTATATTAATTTCTTTAACATGTCTTGAAATTCGGAGGGCCGTACATGTCTAGTTTGGCAATGTTATGCATTTAGACAAAAATATTTTTAGCTGTGTTGATAAAAGTATTTGGTAACTTAAAAACAAAATTGATGTAGAGATTTTAAAAGACAAAAATATTCCCAGCCCATGTCTCTATCCTTAAACAATTGAAAGACGTCTTCAATTTCTCTCTCTCTCTCTTTCCCGAACCATCGATCTAGAGCCTGATTTGCAATCCTCGAATTCTCAAAAAATCTTACCCTATCTAGTCAATCTTAGCTGCGATTTTGATGGCTGATGCGTACTGTTTGGACTGCAAACAGAGCATGAAAGTGGTCTTCAATCATTCGGCTAGTGACATGGTCTACTCTGAGTGTGGACTTGTCATTGAATCGCGCGCCTTCGATGAGACCTTCGAGTGGTGTACCTTCGTGAACGAGTCCGGCAATTCCTGATGGTAGTGTGAAGGGCAACTATGGGAGGGGATCTAGTCACCAATCATGTGCGGCAATGTATGGATGGTCGATGACTGGATCGGCTCCTGTGGTGGCGAGATTTGGTGGCAGCGCTTATGGGGAAGAATGCTTTCCATGAATAGAATAAGTATTTTAATATTTTAAAAACTGCTTTTTGATAAATTAACTTTTAAAAACAACTATTGAACTGCTTCTGCTTTTTATTAAGAAAAGCATAAACTGCTTTTGCTTATAAGCAATTTTTAAAAAGCATTGTCAAATTGGCCCATTGTCTTCTCTTTGTTTTGTTTTTTTTCCTGTTTTTGTGAAGGTTAAATTGATTGTTATGCAGATACATGAGGAGCGGGCCTGGAAATCTTGATAAGGACGTTGAGAGGAAATTCAGTTATGCACTGAGTAGAGAGGACATTGAGAATGCAATTCTTGGTGGACCATAAACACTAGAAAGAATATATTAGACATCCTTTGGCTCTCCTCCGTGGTATTCATTCTTTTGTAATCTGCAACGTTAAGTTCTTCCACATCAAGGTGAAGTGGTTTTTTCTAATTCATAATGGCTGATTATCCCCCTAAGATATATGTTTCCCACGATTGAGGAATGTTCCCCACAATTGGCTGGTTTTTTCTTTTCCATTTTAAGACAGGTAATTATAGGGTAATGCTACCTGCAGAAAACCCTAGGCAACCATACCTAGCATCATGCCCTATTAAATAGACCTAGTTATCATCTAATTATTTATGTCAAACACAGCATCATGCCCTGATAAACAATAAGGTGTCAGTAATTGTTGACTTTGATGATAATTTCTGCAAAATGATACCTGCTTTCCTTGACTAGCGAGCCTTCCGTCTTCATTAACTTTGTTGGTTTGTCTTTCTCCACTAGTTGTCCGATCAGAAGGCCCCTTTAAAATTTTCTGACGCTTTTGGGTAATTTCATTTGTGATATATTCAAATTTAATGTTTTTTTTCTTGGAATATCTTACTTAAAAAAATAGTATACAAATGTTGATTTGGAATTTTGAAAATCCTAGCAGAATTGTCTGGCAGTTCAAACATATCGGGCATCCAACGGTGGTGGTCTTCCACTACACATGTGTGGGCCACCATTACATATTTAGAAAGTAGAATCTCTTACTTATTTTGCCATCTTGACTGTTTGAGATATATTTTTGAACTTTTAGGGATCTATGTCCGACACATGGACAGATAGTTGAAGGGGGCAACTCATCATCTATAAGGACATTTACATTCAGATACCTAAATTTTATATATATATATATATATATAAAATTTAAGAATAAAATTTGAGAAAAACTTCAAAATATGCTCACATTGTAATTCTTTAAATAAGGTTTTAATTTAGGGTATATGCAGTGCTTTTTCATATTTAAGGATCCACTAAATATTGTCTATCCATTTGAATCCAAATATTAAATGAAAAAAGTGTTGTGGTTAAAAATGTAAATGAAAGTGAGAAAAATAAATAAAGATTAAAATAATATTAATTTAATAGAATATAGAAAGCATCAATAATGAAATGTATAGGATTTTTTTTAAATAAGTAAAATTTAAAATAATATTTTATGAAGTATTTTTCAGTTAACTTTTAGGAAAGCTAATGTGAATATTTTAATGGCAAGATGAATTTTTGAGAGTTTGGATTTAGTGGTGAGCAAGGTTAGCTTAACTCTGGTAATTTGGTTTATTTTAGATTATGTTGATATTTATTTCAAAAGTTGACTGTTAGATTGAATAATCAATAAAGTATGTATTATGTCTGTAAAATTTTATAGTAATTTAGCAATTAATTTTTATGTAAATTTAATTAGGAAAAAAAATTAAAGATAAATAAATAAAAATTAATTTATTAAAATTTATATTTTTTCTAATTAAATTTTTATAAAAGGTAGTTGTTAGATTACCGTAAAATTTTATAATATATACTATATTAATATTCAATCTTACTATTGATTAGTCTGAAGTAAGTCAGATTACTACGATGATGATCACTATTCAAACTTCATTTTTGATGATTACTATTCAAACTTCATTTTTGATGATTACGATGATGATGATTACTATTCAAACTTCATTTTTGATGGTGATACATCATGCTCACTAGCATATTGATCCAGCGTTGGATAATTAAGACATCACCTGGCATTCTTATGTAACGGTACATAATTGAAACGCGAACAAAAGGTGGCATTTTGAGCCTTTATCCCAAAATCGGTAACTAGATTGACGACTTCTCCCCAATCCTCCCTCCGACAATCTCTCTCCAACACCTTTTCTTGTTGATCTTCATTGTAAATCGATTTCATGAGCTTACTGGTTTTAGTTATTATTTTATTGTTCTTCCAAGAAAAGAAGGAAATTGAAGCTCCATTTATGGAGCCAGAGATTGCCGTAGAGAGTGTGGTGTTATTATGGATGTGGTGTTTCAGGGTGGGGTTGAAATGGGCTCTGATTTTTGGCTGATAGAGTATCCCATAGAGCTGTGGGATGAAGATCACCCCATTAAGTGTCCAATAGGGATGAAACTTCAAATTGTTAAACCGCTGAAATTGGTTTAAATCTCTAAAACCACTGATTTATCAAATTGTACGAATAAAATTGATTTGGTTTGATTTGAAATTAAGTAATATTATTAGTTTGGTTTGATTTAGAATTTTGAAACCACAGTTTAAATCAAATCAAATCGAGTAATATTATTACTTATTTTATTTTATGTTTTGAGATTTATTTATTTAAAATTATTTACTAATATTTAATGTATTGTATTTGTGAATTATATTATTTAATTTTGAAACTTTTATAATTATAAATGTGATATATATTAGTATTGATGTGTATGTACATAATTTATTATTATTTTTGTTTTGTATCATTTTAACTTTTAAGAACTTAAAAAATATTGAAATAAATCGACCTATCTTTCAAACTATCAATTCAAATAGAATTGACTTGAATTGAATTAGTTTCGTTTGGTTTGGTTAAAGTAACATGTTTGATTTGGTTAAAATTTGTTCAATTAGAAAAATAATAATTTGATTTGAAAAATAACCTAAATGGATTCAAGCCGAATCAATTTTACCCCTGATGTCCAATGCCTAAGTGAACCCAGACCTTACTAGAATTCTAAAATCACCGATCAGCAAATAAAAGCATTAAACCATGCTATGGAAGACTGGCAGGGAGGAAAAGATACTACTATTTAGAAACAATAAATAACCAAGAATGCCCTAAAATTATTCAGAAAATACAGGTACAAAGGGAAGAATGGGAACACCTATGAGCAAGCAAAAACAAGGTCCTACACCAATCACCAACAGATCCATAAAGATAGAAAGCACTTCCTAATCCCATCCCATCAGTAAAATTGTGCTGCAATTTTCACACAGCTGGTTTCAACACCTGATGTCTGGCTATCTAGATTTTTGAACTTCGTTTAAAAATTAAAAAAAAAACACTCATAAAAACTCCACAATATTGTGCATTGCAAGCCCTACAGAAAAATCGAATGTTTCTCACTGATCCCTTTCATATCCATGGAGTTAATGGACGCAGCAAGGTTCTGGTGACACATAAGTCTTAATTAGCTTACAGTACTCCATGCAACATCTGCCAGCTATATGCCACCCTATATCTGACAGCTATATCCATTGAGTTCTACAAAATATCACTGGTTCTAGTACTTGCATATTACTAGTGAGGGGTCGTGACAGGAAATAAACAGCCATTTGAGTGTAACTAAGGAACATGTGATGAACGGTTGACACATCTCTTTCCAAAAACAAATTAGTCTTTATCTCAGGGACAACCAATGGCAATATGGGTGCGTCGGGCTGTTACTTTGCCACAAGCTTTGCATGCTTCCTCCCCTGGTGAGCTCTAGTATGAGAGTTTCTTTAGAAGAGTTGGCTGCTCTAACATCACGGGAAGCCAGGCTCTCTAGTGGGCTTATGGGTACAGGTGCAACTTCCATGATACTTTTGAAAACATCCCTATAGTTAAATGTGCTTTCTGCTTCAATGCAAATCTTACCCATAGTTTGAACATATTCTAGGTAAGCTGCAGCTGCAGTTTCACCACTCAACGTCTCACAGTCCGTGCCATCAATGACTGCATTGGCGATCAGTGGCTTTAGTACGAGTTGGCCTTGGAGATTTGATCATTGATTCCAGCATCTGCGTAGCAGTAACAACAAGCTAAGCTTTCCCAGGATGTTACACTTCTAGATCATCACTTACTTTCTGTGCCAGAATCAGAAATATTTTTTCTGTTGGAATTTCCGTTTCAATGTCACCTCTGGCCACCATGAATGTATCTGAATTTGCAAGGATATCATCGAAATTGGCAACCCCTTCTTGATTCTCAACCTACAAAAATAATTGAGAAAATTAACAATATAGTAAAATTTCAGTCTCATCTGTTACAGCATTTACAAATAGTTAGGCATACTCAATAACAACGTTGAATATTAAAGTATCAGGATGTAAACCATCTTCTCATTTACTGGATGCATTAATTTTCTTTCAAAACTGTAGAGTAAACAAACATTGCATATTTCTAAAATACTGAAAGCTCACTTTTACTTATTCATTTAAATTTTATTTTGATAATGCTTATTTATCCCAAAAAACACACACACACACACACACAGAGAAGAAGAAGAAGAAAAAGAAAAAAAGACGGGTGAACTTAGCTCTAACTAAAACGTATAGCTCCTACCTCAAGAATGCAAATTGGAAAATTGGAGGAAGATGCCATCTGTCCAATCCAGTGAACTTCTGATAACGATCCTCCGGCAGCCCTTGCCAACCTCCCCTGCTTTCCACTAACCCTGGTCGTGCCTAACCTCCCACCACCGTGACTAACCTTCGGTGGTGACGAGCTTCGAGAGCGCATAGCTGGAGAGGGAGAGGGAGAGGGAGAGTGCAACAAGAAAGAGGGGTTGGAGAGGGAGAAGGCAACAAGAAAGTGATGGCAGGGGAGAGACGGATTGGCGGGAGAGGTGCTAACTGGTTTTCGGGGGTTTAAAACGGTATCTTTTTTACGCGTTTCAATTGTGCAGCGTTAGATACAAAGGCTGACTATGTGTACGCGTGACTTTTAACAACTCATTTATTCTTCGTTTACCAAGGAAAATAGGTAGATTAAATAGAAAATTCTGTAGGAATTTTTTTTATTCGTTGGATTGTTATAAATAATTTTTTTAAAAAAAAATAATATTAATCCAACAATAATAAAATGTTTCAATCTATATGTACATAATATTACTCTTTCATGAAACATATTATTGTTATTAATTACCATTATCGTCATAATGTCTTGGTATAAATAAAACTAAATTATGTTGTGTGTCCAAATTATATGCCGAAGAAAAGTTTTGATAAATAGTTTAGTAGTTTTGCATGCTAAACTGATATTTAATAAAAAGTATATATTTTCATTTCGTACCCCTTGAGTGTGCGAAATAAAATTATACCTAAATTATAAAATTAAACACATAGTAAAATCATACTAAAAGTAAACCTAATTTAACTTTATGTTTATTATGATTTTAATTGAACGTTCAACAATGCTTATTTATTTTAATTACACATTTATTTTAATCGGTAATAATATCATTTACTTACATTAAGAGATTTTAAAAAATGAAAAACATAATGTGATTAGAAGTTCAAGTAGTAGACAAAAGAAGAGATTTTTTTTATAACGCATCCGAACATTTTCCAATAAAAAGAATAGATTTTTTTTGTCAACATATATAATGTTAACAAGGTAAATGAATAAACAGAGAAGACACGCCAAGAGGATCATATGTAAATGATGTCTTCCAAATTTATTTCTCTTTTTACTTTTAAATTATATTTTTTTAAAAAAATTCAAGGCAAACAAATTAATATTACTTTTAAATTTTTAAAAAGTGCTTTTTTTATTTTACTTTATTTTAAGACTAAAACGTCTACTTTGTAAAAAAAATTAAAAATAAAAAGTTATCTGGGCTATTAGAATTTAATTTTGCATTTTGTGAAGGAGTGATTTTAAATCCGAAATGCTCTTATGAATTGATAATGTTCTTTTTCCAAACACCAGTATAGAGCTATCGCGATGGTGATGCTCACTTTAAACGCCGAGAATAGCCTACGTCTGCGTTTTTATATATTATGCTAGTGTTTTAGGACATCCTTTATTATGGAAATACCTTTAATTTTATTTTTTCCTGTTAAAAAAAGTCAAATGTAAACATATCAATTTAAAAAAAAACTGTAATTGAAAGTGGGAACGTAGGTACACCACTAGAAAAATTGAAGCTTAAATTTAGTAATGTATGTATTAAGAATAAATGAAGGATTAGTCAACAATATATAGTTATCTAAAACATAATTAATACCCCATAAAATTTGATTTAGTGAAACTCGGTAGCATAATTCTATTCACCACATCTCATATTTTTTCCTAGAAAAAGCTGTATAAAACTACAAGTAATGCTACAACTTCACTTCCCAATTAATTTCCTTTTTAAATGTCATTACTATATTACTCTAGGGTCCGTTTTTATAGTAATAATGACATTACTATATTATTAATAATGACATTACTAGTAATAATGAAGATAAAACTACCCCTATTATTAGAAAAGTAAAACCGAACAAGATATTTCACGTATATTATTCCCCTATCTCGTATCTTGCCCGAAAAAGAATTTGCGCGGGGGTAGAATGTCGGATTATAGCGTTTCAAGGTTTTATACACACTCACACACACACACAGATATATATATATATATATATATATATTACTTGACGTGGTAATTAATCGGTCTTTTTAGTCTTAAATCTGTATTTAATAATCTTGACTTTTTTAGACTGGACCGATCTTCAATCTCGATTTTCCTCTAACATAAACTAATGTAATTTGAAATCTCACGGGTCAAACATGACCTATATTATATACACCCATATTTATTGTGAGAATAATAAATCAAATTTTGACCGGCGGGAAAGAGAAAAGAGATTTTGAATTCAAGATAAACGGTTCTATGTTTAATTATTTATGAATGGAAAGCTAAAAGTTAATTATTTCTATTTATAACAAGAAAAATAGTCAATTAATCAAGAAAAATAGTTATTTCAATCTCCATAATTTATGCTAAAATCATTTATATCTTCTTCTTCTTCTTCTTTTTTGATATTTAACGACATCATCCATCTCCTTTATTTTTTCTTTAATCATTGGTGCCCAAAAATTAATTAGTATTAAAAAAGTTACAATTATTATATAATTTAACGAGATCCCAATCATATATATGTATATATATTCACCACATCTCATATCTTTTCCTAAAAATGGCTGTATAAAACTACAAGTAATACTACAACCTCACTTCCCAATTAATTTTCTTTTTGAAGGTTTGAGCTTTCTATATATTTTTTCCTTTTTTTCTAGTAATAATGGCATTAATCGAAATATGAGTAATAATGAAGATAAAACTACCCCTAAAAAAGTTACCCCTATATACTGAACAAAATATTTCAGTATATTCCCCTATCTCGTATATATGTTGCCCGAAAAAAAACTTGTGCGGGGGTAGAAGGTCGGATTATTGTGAATTAAAGACATTATTAGTATTAAATTTGTATTTAATGATCTTTATTTCTTAGCGGGGACTGTTAGATGTTCTATCTCGATTTTCCTCAAACATAAACTAATGTAAAATTTCAATTTGAAATCCCACGGCCGGTCAAGGGCATGACCTATATTATATACACCCATATTTATTGTGATGAGAATGATAAATGAGGAAAGAGAAAAGAAATTTTTGAATTCACAGTAAACGCTTCTATGTTTAATTATTTATGAACGCCCAATGCGTATACATATAAATGCAAAGCTAAAATTTAGTTTTTCCTGTTTATAATCAGAAAAATAGTCAACTAATCAATTAATAACTCAATAATTCATGCTAAAATCTCATCTATCTTTAAAAAAAAATTTAGCGATACCATCCATCCTTTATTTTTTTTTAATCAGGTGCCCAAATATTAATTAGTATTAAAAAAATACAATCATTATATAACGAGTTATAGATACCAATCATTATATATATATTCACCACATCATTATATATTTTCCTAAAAAAAAGCTGTATATATAAAACTACGACAACCTCACTTCCCAATTAATTTTCTTTTTAAAGGTTAAGAGTTAAGACCTTTCTATATATTTTTTTCTTTCTTCTTTTCTGGTTTTTAATCATGGCGACGTTGGTGAACAACACTACCATTGGTAATGGTAAGCAGAGCGTGGGGCGAAAAAAGATAGAGATCAAGAGAATAGAGTCCAAGAGCAGCCTCCAAGTCTCCTTCTCTAAGCGCCGGGCCGGCCTGTTCAAGAAAGCCGGCGAGCTCTGCGTCCTCTGCGGCGCCGAGGTTGCCATCATCGTCAAGTCCCCTGGACACAAGATCTTCGCCTTTGGCCACCCCAGCGTAAACGCCGTACTCGACCGCTACTTCGCCGGAGGAGGCGGAAGGGTCGGCTCCGCCCACGTGATTCCCACGCACGAGTACAACCGGAACTACGCCGAGGCACATCGGCAGCTGCAGGAGGAGATGAAAAACGTGGCCAAGATAGACGGCGGAGGTTGGACGCCGGCGAAGATTGAAGGAGGCGGCGGCAGCAGCAGCGGTCGCGGGTTTTGGTGGGAGAGTCCGATACAGGGGATGGAGTTGGAAGAGCTGGAACAGTTCCATGAGTCGTTAAAGGAGCTTAGGAAGAGCGTAGGGACAAGAATGGCGGCGGCAGCGGCGAATCAGGAACCTTGTCCCATGTCGTCGTGGACGACGGCGTTTCCTGGCATGGATAGGGCGTCGAATCACGTGGCGTTGGGGGATCACGTGATGGGCCAGACGGGGGATGACGGCGGTGTGGGTTCTATCGTCCCTCATGGGTTATTTTTGGATTAAATTAGTTGGGTTCATTTATATATGTATGTCTTTATTCGTTATTTATTTATTTATTTTGTCTTAAGGAACTGAATTGGACAACGATTTCCATTTCCACTTTGCTCTTTATTTATAGCCATTGAAGTTCACTTGATAACTCATAGCTAGGTAGCCTAATGGATGCAACTCCACCTTTGGTTAAATAAAGTATGTGTCAATCTTTATTTTTTAGACTGTGTTGTTAGATCTTCAATGTACGTACGGATCAAGCATGACCTATATTATATACATATTTATTGTGAGAATGATAAATCAAATTTTGATGCACTGTCTTCAAATATGTATAGTGGTTTTTCCTAGTTTGTGTTGTTTATCATATTATTTTCATAATAAAAAAAATTATAAACAAGAAGGGGCTCATCTGTCATGCAGGTAGCAGCCAATCCGAAAAAAAGGTTTACTTTTACTTAAAAATATATATGCGATATATACCAGCACACAAATATATCACTGCACTGTCTTTATTTTTATTTATTGAAGGCCATGCATGGTGTGCAGATGTGTAGATGTTTGTGCATTGTGTCTGCAACAATAGTTTGAGAAAGAGAAAGAAATTTTGAATTCAAGATAAGATGTAAACGTTTCTATGTTTAATTATTTATGAACTCTCTATATATAAATGGAAAATAGCATAATCAATTATGCTAAAATCTTTTATATCTTCTTTTTTCTCTTTTTATATTTAACGACAACCTGTGTCCTATATTTTTTCCTTTAATCATGGAGGATTCAATATACTCCAAAGTTGGCAACAGGTCAACGTCATTAAAGGTCAAATACCTTGTCTCGGATCCCAGGAGCAAAAAGAATAGATTGAAGCCGTCAAATTATAAAGATAAATAAATTTTAAGATTTACTTCTAGAAGTCAACATGTTATTACAGGTAATTTTTATCAGCAATCATATATAGACGCTA